>JBBGZY010000199.1:1800000-2090000 GCA_037952925.1 Lithobates clamitans
CAGTGCTATAAAAATGCACTGAATACTGTGTAAATGTCACTGGCAGGGAAGGGGTTAACACTAGGGGTCGATCAAGGAGCTAACTGTGTTCCCTAGGAAGTGGTTCTAACTGTGGGGGGAGGGGACTGACTGAATGAGGAGAGCGATTGTTGTTCATACTTAGTATGAACAACAGATCGCTCTCCTCACCCCTGACAGCACGGAGACCTGTCTGTTTACATTGACAGATCTCCGTTCTGACCCTGTGCACGCGCCCCCTAGTGGTTGATAGGCGAACTGACGTACAGTTACGTAGTTTCGCCCAGGGGAGCCAACCTGCCGCAGGACAGGCTGGTCGGGAAGGGGTTAAATACCACCAAAAGAAAGCTCTATCTATCTCTACCTAGCTCTATCTAAATTTAATGTGGGTACAGTGTTGCGTAACTGAGTAGTTGTCATTCAAAATGATACAGTTCTGAAAGCTGAAAATTGGCCTGGGCAGGAAGGGGGTGAAAGTGCCTGGTACTGAAGTGGTTAAATATGGCAGATTATCTCCTTCATTGGACCTGTTGGATGTGAAGCTAGTAGGGGTGGACAGCAGCCATATGCTACGGTATTATTTAAAAATGCTGCCAAGGGTTGCAGGACCCTAAGGTTGAGGAGATGGTATCCCCTAAACTACAACAATACTGGGACCTTAATGAGGGCTCCGCCTAAACTCATATGGTCTGGGAGGCTTTTAAGGCCAACACTAGGGGAGAGTACATCTCAGCTATCAAGTCAGTTAGATCTAAAATGTCCTCTCAATTGCAACAGCTTGTGTCCAGAGAAACTGAGGCTGCCGGGGCTTTTTCCGACTCCCCGACTCCACATCACTTCAGCCAATTGGCCGAGACGAGAAGAGCCTTGTCTCTTCATCTTACTTCAGCCACACACCTAGATCTAGGTTCTTTAGCTGGAAGGGTCTTTGAGTCCGGAGACAAGAATAACAAGCTTCTGGCAAATCTGGTTGCGGAATCTAAAATGCAAACAGTGGTGCCCGAGATTTGTTGTCCAGATGGCAGAGTCGTCTCTGATCTCGATCAAATCTGGAATGAATTTAAAGACTTTCATGAAAATCTATACAAAAGCACCCCCTAATTGGCCTCCTGAGCAGATTACGAACTATCTACAGTCCTTTCATTTACCCACTCTGTCGCAGGATGACTGTGCATCTCTGGATAGGGAGTTCACTGCCGAGGAAGTAGAAGCAGCGATTTGCTCGTTCCCAGGCAACAGAACTCCGGGCCCAGACAGCCTTCCTGGCGATTGGTACAAAACATATGCAGCATTAATTGCACCTAAACTGTTACAGGTGTTCGCTGAGTGTAAAAAGCAGATGTCCCTGCCCCCTTCTATGTACCAAGCTCATATTGTTTTAATTCCTAAACCGGGTAAGGACAAGTCCCGGTGTGCTTCATACAGGCCGATCTCTTTACTGAATTATGATTTAAAGATATTAACCAAAATGTTGGCAACTCGGTTACAGACGATTCTCCCATCTCTGGTCAATATAGATCAAACTGGGTTTATACCAGGAAAATCGACAGACATCAACTTGCACAGAATCTTCACCCACTTGCAATTAATGCCGTCTGAGAATTCCACTAGGGTACTAGTAACATTGGATATAGAGAAGGCATTTGACTCGGTGGCTTGGTCATATATGTTCTCAGTTCTGGAGGTCATGGGATTTGGGGTAGAATTCTGCAGGTGGATTGAAATTCTATATAGGTGCCCTATAGCACGGGTTAAGCTAGGTGGTGCACTCTCGCCCCCTTCACAATAGGCAGAGGTACAAGGCAGGGTTGCCCCTTATCACCGCCAATCTTTGCCCTGGTGATGGAGCCACTCACCTCAGCCCTTAGACTAGCAAACATGGTTAAGGGCATACAGGTCGGGTCCATACATGAAAAATTAGCCATGTATGCGGACAATCTCATTTTATTCCTAAATCACCCGGGTCCTTCCCTTCAAGCGGCTCTAAGCATCCTCTCCGGCTTCACTGACTACTCAGGACTCAAAGGTAACTGGGACATATCCCAAATATTGCCGATTAACACAGTGGCACAATCTTTGCAAGACCCTAATCTCCCCTTAATATGGACCAACAAAATTAAGTATCTAGGTATATACATTTCTTCATCTACCGCTGACTATTACACATTAAACGTAGCTCCATTGATACAAAATATGAAGGCTAAACTAAAAGCATTGGCTCAGCTCCACCTCTCCCTGATTGGGCGAATTAATGTTTTCAAGATGAAGCTCTTACCTGCTTTTCTCTATTTTTTTAAGCATTCCCCAGTGTGGATACCCAAGAAGGTGTTCCGTCTAATGAATACTACCCTGCTTGCTTTTCTCTGGGGCACAGGCCAGCCGAGATTTAAGTTGGCGGTGTTGCAGAGACCTTGGATGGAGGGGAGGTTTGGCTTGTCCTGACCTACATAAATACTTCTTGGCAGCTCAGTTGTCGCACGCACACAAATGGTTAGTCTCTGATGAGTCCAAAGCAGCAGTGGTTCTGGAGGCAGCATGTCTGGGCTCCTACGAGGCTGTCACGTACCTGGTGGTGGAGCCCAGAATGCAAGGAGTAGCCTCTCGTGTGCCTCTGGTTCGAGAGCCCCTGATAGAGAAGACAGGGACTCAAGAGCGCAGGGGGCCACAAGTGCTTGGTAAGTGGCAGGTGTAGGGTTGATCCGGACCTCTGGTGCAGCAGCAGGAGAACTATCAGGAACACTGGATCCACTGGCAGGAACTCAGGAACAACAGGCAACTGGGAGGTGTTCTGTAGTACAACTGAAGCACTGGAACAACTGGTAGATGAACCGGAACTCCTGGCAGGAACACTGGAACTGTTGACTGGATAGGGAAGCACAGTAGCTAGTAGACACCCACGAACCAGCAAACAGCAGGTAGGTGTTCTGTAGTACCACTGGAAGCACTTTACGAAGTCAGACAGGCCGGGTCAAAACACAGGTAAGCAGAGCAGGTACAAAACGGAACCAGGAGAGTAGTCAGGGCACGGACCGGATCGGCAACAGACAGGCAGGTGATAACTGAAGGATGAGGCAGGAGAATCGTCAGACAAGCCGAGGTCAGGGACTGGCAGCAAACAGGAGAAGTCAGGAACAAGCCAGGTAACAGGAATCAGGTAAACAGGTATACTGGAAGCTTAGGGTCACAGGGAACGCTGTAGATCGGACAGCAAGGAAGCATGCTGACAGGCACCTTTAAATAGGCCTAATGGCGCCAAAAGCTGTCACACCGCACGTCTGCGCGCCGCCGCGTGCACACCCGAGTACCGATCGTACGTGCCCGTTCGTCTCATCGTGTACCCGCGTACACCCGCTCGCATTAGCGCGCACCCGCATGCGTCCGTTTGTGTCAACGCGTCTCCGAACGCGTCCTCTGGTTCTACTGACAATAGTTCTGTTAACCGATCTTCCGCCGACGGCTGAACTAACAGGACGTCTTTCATGACATTGCCCCCCCTCAAGGGGCAGCCTCCGGATGCCCAACTGTGCCATCTTACTTGGATGAGATCTTTTAAAGGCAAGTATCCATCTCCTAGCATGGATGTTGGACTCCGGCTCCCAGGAGTTTTCCTCAGGCCCATACCCCTTCCACTTTACCAAGAACTGGACTTGGTTACGTCTCTTCCTACAATCCAGAATGGACTCGACCTCATATTCGGTTTCTCCGTCAATGATCACGGGTTCAGGGGGATTGACCCTCCGGCTGACAAAAGGGTCAGGAACTGCGGGTTTGAGTAGGGCAACATGAAAGACCGGGTGAATCTGGAATGATTCTGGTAGCTTTAGTTCGTAGGCCACATTATTAATTTTTCTTGTCACTGGAAAAGGACCCACGAACTTGGGACCCAATTTTTTGGAAGGACAGGCCAATCTTAGATTCAAAGTAGATAGCCAAACCAAATCTCCAGGTTTAAGATCAAGCTCCCCCCTTCTCTTCTTATCAAACACCTCTTTGTTGTAGTTCTGGGTCCTTGCCATAGTCTCTTGCAGAAGCTTATTATTAGATTCAAAGAAGTTTAGGTTTTCTTGAACAGCTGGTACTGGACACTCCGGGATGTTAGTGGACAAGAACAGAGGATGGAACCCATAATTTGCAAAAAATGGTGTTTGTTTTGTAGCGGAATGAACAGAGTTATTGTATGCAAATTCGGCAAGGGGAAGAAGCGGAGAACGGGGAAAAGCAGCGCAGATACTGCTCCAGCGTCTGATTCGTTCTCTCTGTCTGGCCATTTGTTTGGGGGTGATAGGCAGAAGAGAAGGCAAGATCAATTTTCAGGGATTCACAGAGAGCTCTCCAAAACCTCGAGGTGAATTGTACCCCCCGATTGGAAGTAATATTGGCAGGGATGCCATGAAGCCTCACCACCTCCTTAATAAATGTCCTGGCAGTTTCAGCAGCAGTAGGAGTACCTTTCATTGGTAAGAAATGTGCCATCTTGGATAATCTATCCACAATTACGAAGATCGTAGTGTAGCTTTCAGAAGGTGGCAACTCGACAATAAAATCCATGGAGATCATCCTCCATGGTTTCTCCGGGACAGCTAGTGGTTTTAACAGGCCCCAGGCCTTCGACTTGCTACCTTGATTTTGGATACAGGTGACACATGCTTCCACGTAGTCCTTGCAGTCCTTTCTTAATGATGGCCACCAGAACGTGCGCTGAAGAAGTTCAGATGTTTTATGTACTCCAAAGTGGCCGGCTAACATATGGTCATGGCAAGAACTAAGAGCTGCCGTTCGCACCTCCTGAGGTACGAAGATCCTATCCTTAAACCACAGAAGATCATCTCTGGCCTGTAGGGTTGTATCAGGTGGAGCAGAAACGTTCCTGGAGGCTTGCTTGATCTGTGACAGTAGATCCCCTTGGAGTAACAGAAAGTTCCCTGCGGACAAGATGGTATCTGGTGGGGAAGGTGCTTCCGAATCGCTGTACATCCGTGACAGAGCGTCAGGCTTGATATTTTTTGACCCGGGGCGGTAGGTAATATGGAAAGAAAATCTAGTAAAGAACAGTGCCCATCTGGCCTGTCGTGGTTTCAACCTCTTGGCAGTCTTTAAATATTCTAGATTCTTGTGATCTGTATAAACAAGAATCGGGTGGGCTGCTCCTTCTAACAGGTATCGCCATTCCTCCAACGCAGCTTTGATCGCTAACAATTCTCGATCACCCACGTCATAGTTCCTTTCTGCTTCAGATAATTTACGGGGAAAAAAAGCGACTGGGTGCACAAGAGCCCTAAGCCCCTGTCTTTGGGAGAGTACTGCACCGACCGCTATCTCCGAAGCGTCCACCTCCAGGATGTAGGGTAACATGGAATCAGGATGTTTTAAAACTGAGGCTGAGACAAACAGATCCTTCAGTGTAGTAAAGGCCATCTGAGCTTCCGTAGACCAGTGGAACTTGAGGCCCTGTTGGGTCAATCTCGTAATGGGAGCAATGATGGTGGAGAATCCCTTGATGAATTTTCTATAAAAATTCGCAAATCCCACGAAACGTTGAATCCCTTTCTTGTCAGTGGGAGCGGGCCAGTCCAGAATGGCGGAGACCTTCTGAGGGTCCATTTTGATGCCTTCCACAGAGATAATAAGACCAAGGAACTGAATACTCTCCTGCTCGAAGACACATTTCTCAGGCTTGGCGTAAAGGCCGTGCAGGCGAAGTCGGGTCAAAACGTTTCTAACATGTTCACGGTGTTCAACTAGGGAAAAAGAGAAGATTAGAATGTCATCTAGATAAATAACAACAAACAGGTCAAGGTAGTCTCTGAAAATGTTATTTACAAAATGCTGAAATGTGGCAGGAGCATTACAGAGTCCGAAAGGCATAACTAAATATTCGAAGTGCCCAAACCGGGTACGGAAAGCAGTCTTCCATTCGTCTCCCTTGCGAATGCGGACAAGGTTGTAGGCACCACGAAGATCTAACTTTGAAAACACTACTGCAGACCCCAACCTCTGAAAAAGTTCTGGCACTAATGGTAAGGGATAACGGTTCTTGATTGTAATCTTATTGAGTGCCCGATAATCCACACAAGGGCGCAAAGAATGGTCTTTCTTTTCCACAAAAAAGATTCCTGCTCCTGCCGGGGATGTGGAGGGTTGGATGAAGCCTTTCTTAAGATTATCATCAATGTAAGTTTTTAATACTCCTAGTTCTAACTCTGATAAAGGAAATATTCTCCCAAAAGGAATCTCTGCCCCTGGGAGAAGCTCAATCGGACAGTCATATGGCCGGTGGGGAGGAAGGGTCTCGCCCCCTTTTTGACTGAAAACGTCCAGAAAGCTATGGTAGACTTCAGGTACAACTTGACGGGTCTCGGCATCAGTTTCCATGCACAACAGGGCAGAGGGAGCTTGAGTAACTTCTGGTAGACAGTGTTGGTGACAATAAGTGGAAGGAAATTCAATTTTCCCTGAGGCCCAATCAACTTGTGGATTATGGGCCTTGAGCCAAGGCATGCCCAATATGATGGGGAATAGAGGAGATTCAATGACGTCCAGACAAAGTAGCTCTTGATGAGTGCCAGCAATGGTGGTGAGCATGGGTACTGTTTCCTGGGTTACTGGTCCTGATCTGAGGGTAGAACCATCGGCCAGATATACTGAAAGTCCTTTCGCCCTGGGCCGGATGGGAATATGATGTCTGGAAGCGAAGGACAAGTCTATAAAGCCGCTGCAGGCCCCGGAATCAATGATAGCGCTGGTTGGTATATTCCCTCCTGGGAGCTGTAAAAGAAGCGGGACAGCCAGGTGAGACGTAGTATTCAGTGAAGCTGGGGTAAGAGCAGGAGAAACAGAGAGGCACTTACGAAGCTTGGCCGGGCATGTCCGTACAAAGTGTCCGGGTTCCCCGCAATATAGGCACAGGTTACCAGCCCGACGGCGTTGACGCTCTTCAGGAGTGAGGGATGGCCGTAAGAGTCCCAGCTGCATTGGTTCTGGTGTATCTGAAGTCATGGTAGTAGAAGCTGGAGGAGCGGAGTGGGGAGAACTAGGCACCCGGGGCAGCATCCAGACAGGACGAGCAGGGCCAGAAGATCGCTCTGTACGTCGTTCTCTTAGGCGTCTGTCTATTTGGATGGAAAGGTCTATGAGGTCCTCTAGAGTCTCAGGAAGGCCCACTCGGGCTAGTTCATCCTTCAAGGATTCTGAAAGGCCCATACGGAACTGATACCGTAGGGCGGCATTGTTCCAATTTGTATCAGAACTCCAGCGTCTGAATTCTGATGCATAGTCCTCAACAGGTCTGCGGCCTTGCTGTAGGGTGTGCAAGGCTGTCTCTGCCGTGGCAGTCAGCTGTGGGTCTTCATATAGGGATGACATAGCCCGAAAGAAGGTATCCAGAGTATCAAGTGAGGTGTCTTTCTTTTCTAACAAGCGATGGGCCCAGGACTGGGGCTCGCCGGTCAGCAGCGAGATCATGAACCCCACCTTGGTGGCTTCCAGGGAGAAAGTCCTTGGTTGAAGGGCAAAAAAGAGCTCACATGAGTTGCGGAAGGACCTGAACTTGCTTCGGTTACCCGAAAATCTTTCAGGCGTGGGGACCCTGGGTTCAGGCGGCAACATGACCACTGATGGTGAAGCAGAAGTCCCGGATACTGGAGGTGTAGAAGCTGCTAGGGCCTGGACTTGGCCTTCCAGCTGGGTGTAGCCTTCTTGTAGGCTCTTTACTGCCTGGGTAAGTCCAGCAAGATGGCGGCAGAGTTCATCCATAGGAGAGGCTCCCTGCGTGGGCTCAGACATGGCTGTCCGGTACTGTCACGTACCTGGTGGTGGAGCCCAGAATGCAAGGAGTAGCCTCTCGTGTGCCTCTGGTTCGAGAGCCCCTGATAGAGAAGACAGGGACTCAAGAGCGCAGGGGGCCACAAGTGCTTGGTAAGTGGCAGGTGTAGGGTTGATCCGGACCTCTGGTGCAGCAGCAGGAGAACTATCAGGAACACTGGATCCACTGGCAGGAACTCAGGAACAACAGGCAACTGGGAGGTGTTCTGTAGTACAACTGAAGCACTGGAACAACTGGTAGATGAACCGGAACTCCTGGCAGGAACACTGGAACTGTTGACTGGATAGGGAAGCACAGTAGCTAGTAGACACCCACGAACCAGCAAACAGCAGGTAGGTGTTCTGTAGTACCACTGGAAGCACTTTACGAAGTCAGACAGGCCGGGTCAAAACACAGGTAAGCAGAGCAGGTACAAAACGGAACCAGGAGAGTAGTCAGGGCACGGACCGGATCGGCAACAGACAGGCAGGTGATAACTGAAGGATGAGGCAGGAGAATCGTCAGACAAGCCGAGGTCAGGGACTGGCAGCAAACAGGAGAAGTCAGGAACAAGCCGGGTAACAGGAATCAGGTAAACAGGTATACTGGAAGCTTAGGGTCACAGGGAACGCTGTAGACCGGACAGCAAGGAAGCACGCTGACAGGCACCTTTAAATAGGCCTAATGGCGCCAAAAGCTGTCACACCGCACGTCTGCGCGCCGCCGCGTGCACACGTGCACGCCCGAGTACCGATCGTACGTGCCCGTTCGTCTCATCGTGTACCCGCGTACACCCGCTCGCATTAGCGCGCACCCGCATGCGTCCGTTTGTGTCAACGCGTCTCCGAACGCGTCCTCTGGTTCTACTGACAATAGTTCTGTTAACCGATCTTCCGCCGACGGCTGAACTAACAGGACGTCTTTCATGACAGAGGCGCTGCAGAACTTAATCTACCGTGGACCCTCTGCACATTTCCACCTGGCAGTGGCTATGCGAACTGTGCTGAGGGCTGGGGTGGTGGTTCAGACAGCCTTCCTGGCGATTGGTACAAAACATATGCAGCATTAATTGCACCTAAACTGTTACAGGTATTCGCTGAGTGTAAAAGCAGATGTCCCTGCCCCCTTCTATGTACCAAGCTCATATTATTTTAATTCCTAAACCGGGTAAGGACATGTCCCGGTGTGCTTCATACAGGCCGATCTCTTTACTGAATTATGATTTAAAGATATTAACCAAAATGTTGGCAACTCGATTACAGACGATTCTCCCATCTCTGGTCAATATAGATCAAACTGAGTTCATACCAGGAAAATCGACAGACATCAACTTGCACAGAATCTTCCCCCACTTGCAATTAACGCCGTCTAAGAATTCCACTAGGGTACTAGTAACATTGGATATAGAGATATTATCCACTGTTGTCACCCTCAGGAAGCCTGCCTTAAAGTGTTTGTACACCTCCGTCATCTGCAGCTCTCCTCTCTCCCCCTCACCCCCTCCCTCTCTGCCTGTCAATTTCGTGTCTGTGTCTTGCCCCCTCCCCCCCTCCTCCCGCTATTGGTAGTTAAAAAAAAGTTTATTAATTGTCACCGGCAGCCCCTCTGTTTTATCCAGGGATAATGCACTGTATAAGTGTTTTTTGTAAACAAAGCCTTTTTTTGCAGCTACATTTAAGCCAGTCACGTGACTCCTGCACACTCTGCTACTCCGATCCAGGGCTACAGCGGGAAGAGCCGAACAGCCACATGACCTCCCCGGCTGACGTCAGAGGGAGATCTCGGCCCCTCCCACTGTAGCCCTTGATAGGAGTAGCAGAGCGGCTGGGAGTCATGTGACCGGCCTAAATGTAGCTGCAAAAGAGGTATTTAGAGGCTGTGTTTATAAAAAAACACTTATACAGTGCATTATCCCTGGATAAAACAGAGGGGCTACCAGTGAAAGGGGTTTGAAAGGTAACAACCACTTTAAGAATTGCAAATGTGCCCATTGCAAGAGTGCATGACAACAAATGGCTGGAGGGAGGCTGTAGTAAATAAGCAATGCTGAGATGCAACAAAGGACACATAAAAGATAAAGATATTATTTAAAAAAATGCAGCTGTTTTATGATACACAGTGCTTTAGCAAACTAATTTGGTTTGCATTTACTTCAATAGACATTTGTTTGTAATACAGGTTTTTTCCCCTCTTTGTCAAAGAATATTGTCTGCATGGTCATAAGACTAGTAGTACAATATTTAATGTGTACACTCTCAGTTTTTACACTATAAGATAAAGGTCATTACTGAGTTGTTTGCATATAGGGTGCACTTGCCAAAAAAAGAATGTCTAGACTTTTGTCTGTCATCATTTGCATGATAGGAACATTGCTGTACCTAGACATATTAGTTCTCTGAATATGTATTAGTTCAGAGAGGAAAACAAAGCATTCTCTTGCCATAATACAACTGCACAGTCTAGATTAGGATTAAAAGTGATAAAGCCAAATCTGGGAAAGCGTTTTGTAATTCTTTTTTACAGAAGTGATACAGGATGTGGGAATTGAAGACACCGGTGCCAAGCTGTGTCAGGGTGGGTATCTCCTAAACCGGAATTCACTAACACTTGTATAGGGCAAAGGTATATTGGGGGGGGGGGGGGGGGAGTGGATGGATGGGTAATAGTGGAGGTTTTGGGGGACCTGTACATATAGACCAGAAGGACAGTTCAAAGGAGGGAGTTAGGCCATTTTGGGTTTGCCCACATAGGAGGTGCCTGTAGAAAAAAGTAGGAAATTGTCAGTAGGGGAAGTAGGAAGAAGGTAAAGGGTCAGTAAAGAAGGTGGATGAGACTTGCCCAGCCAACTCCAGGGTAGGGATAAAGGAAGGGCTGAGAATGGAAGATGGGTGAGGGACAGGAAAGTAAAAAAGTGGGGAAGGGGTTATATAATTTTTTCATGATAGACTCTACTACAGTTGTTATTTGTAGGTGAGCTGACATCCAGTTGTGTTCAGTATTATATAAACAGCATATCAATTTTGTTTAAAGGCTAAAAAAAAACTCTGGCAATTCAGGACATCATGGATCAGTAAATAAAACATTTCAAGCTGTGCCCCTCCAGAGTCTGGCGTAAAGCAGAACTTTACCCATAACAACTTAATAAAAAATAATTTTCTTTAGCAAGGAACATACATTCCACATTACCAGTTCCCACCAAGCCTATAGCAAAATGACAGCCGGTGTTAGGGAATTCCCGTGAAACTCCTGGTGCGTAGATATGCGCATGCACATGGTATATCCAGAAGAAAGGCTAACAGGTGCGCGCATGCACGCGGGAATTCGTGATCGCAGGTGCGCACGCATGATCCCACTTGGCACCAGACGGGCTATTTAAAGGGAGCTCATTCCAATATCCTGTGCTGACTGATCTTCAGCTGTATCCTGTGTCCTGATTGATCCTGCATGTTCTCCCCGTTGCTGACCTGACATGTTCTTGACATGACGTTGGATTCTGCTTCTGCCTTGCTGTTTACCATTGTCCCGACTCCGTTCCTGACTTTGGCTCTGCATATGTTTTGTTACCCCTCTGTCCACCTGTTGACAACCCGGCTATTCTTAAAACTCTGCTTCTGCCTCTGATCCTGGCTTCAGATACTTCTCACGTGCTTGACTGGCTGTCTGCTGCACCAGTTCGGTACACTGCTGTATGTTCCAGCCTCCAGAGCCCTGACAAGCTACCTGTCCAGAACCATCAACATAAATGGACCAGTCCTCCAAACATTACTGCTCCCCCTGCTCCTCTGATTCCACAGTCTCCTAGGAGTTGCATGCTCTGCTGGAGTCGCATCCCCTGTTGCAAGTTCTGCAATCAACACTCACAGGCACGGTTTCCTCCTGTCCCCCTCGGCACCCTGTTTCCCAGTGCTAAACCAATCATTCAATTTCTAAATTGCTGCATTTGTAAATTTCAAACACTAGTATAAAGGAATAGTAGTGCTACAAAAAAAGCACTTGTAGGCTTAACTAATCATTTTTATTTGTATAATTCTTCTTTAACCCTTTCGCTGCTGGAGACGTTTTTGCATTTTTTGCACACATTTAAAGAATCATTTTAGGCCTGAAGATTACACATAACTCACAAATATTATATATTTTCTGAAAGCAGACACCCTAGAGAATAAAATGGTGGTAGTTGCAATTTTTATGTCACATGATATTACCGCAAAGGTCTAGGAAACAAAAAATTTCAGTACAAAACACACTAACGGGAATTTTAGGGCAAACAAACACAATAAATTACCCACATTTTTGATAAAGTATAAAAGACGAGGTTGCACAGAGTAAATAGATACCCAACATGCCAAACGTAAAATTTACGTGCGCCTGTGAAATAGCAACAAACTTCAGTAACCTGTATTTTCTATAAGTGACGCTTCAAAAGCCCTCTATAGGTATCAGTTTAGTGTTACGGAGGAGGTCTGGTGTTAGATTTATTAGATTAGATGTACGTGGCGATATGTAACATGTGTATCGCAATCGATGATACCCCTGCCATTAGGTCCATACGAAGTACAAACCTGGCAGCAAAAGGGTTAAAGGGGTGTGGCGGGGACATGTCCTATGTCATGTCATGACAATTGTAAACACTGGATGGCTTCCTTTCATGCCATCTATTTTCTACTAAACAATCATAATGTGTAAAAAAAAAAAAAAAATCCTGATCACTTCCTCAGAGTAGTACAGTGTTACTATGGTAACACAGTATAGCTCAGTTCACAGTGTGTAAAAAAAATAAAAATAAAATATTATTATTTTTTTTTTTTACATACAGTCACCAGTTAGTGTCCCTGATCACCACCACACTCCTTATATGATAGGGGTGTACTGCACTGGTGACAGTATGTAAAAAAAATAAATTAAAAAAATGTGATTTTTTTTCTTAATTTTTCAAAAAATTGTGCCAAAAATTACAACTTCAAAAAACTCACCATGCCTCTTACTAAATACCTTTCTACTTTCCAAAAAAGGGTAATTTGAGGGATATGTGTACTGTGCTGGAGTTCCAGGCCTCAAGAATTGAAATAGGCCGGCAGTACATCGGGATTGAACCATTTTCAGGTATATACCATAGTTTACATGGTATCTCTATAACTCTATAACTTCCCTAGAGACCAAATAATATACACTGATTTGGGGTTTTTTTCACCAAAAAATGTAGCATAATACATTATAGCCTAAATTTATGAAGAAAGATTATTTATTTGCAAAATTTTATAACAGAAACAAAGAAAAACGCATTTTTTTTCAAAACAATCTGGCTTTTTTAGTTTATTTAGCAAAAAATGTAAAATCCAGTCGTGATTAAATACCACCAAAAGAAAGCTTTATTTGTGTAAAAAAATTATAAAAAATTTATATGGGCAGGAAAGGGCGTAAAAGTGCCCATTATAAGTGGCTCATAATTATGCTACCAACATTAAAGAGGAACTGCAGTCTGCTCACATGATTTGTAATAAAAACATATTTGCTATTCTGAAGCTTCCCTCCAACCACTTTGCATATTATTTTATATATACTGTGATTCTTTACTTGCCAAATATGCTGCAGAAATCTCCCTCCACTGAGTCTGGCTGCATTAATTTTAACTGTGGGCAGCTGAAGCTACTGCCTGTTCACTTCCTGGATTTACACAGACACACAGAAGCACACCTCCAGCTCTACAGTTCTCATTGGCCCTGTTATGACTCATCCCTCTCCCTTCCTGGCAAACTCTCACGAGAGTGAGAGAGTGAGATGTGCATGATGTCATAAGCCTAGGCTTAATTCCAGACAAGAAACAGGCATTTACTGGCAGAAAAAAAAAGTTTTACTATCCAAAGTAAAACAAGGGCAGAGGATTTAACCACTTCTGGACCGCCGTACGCCGTTATACGTCCTAAGTTTGAAGAGGAATATCATTGTTATGGCAGCAGCTAGCTGCCATAACCCTGGTATCCTTTTTTTCAGCCGGCAGTCCGGTTTTGGATAATAGTGGTCTCTGCGGCAGATTCGCCGCAAGATCACTTTTATCGGGGGGGGCACCCCTCCCGCCGTGCTCCGGTGCCCTTTGCCGCTTACAGGAGCCATTGGCAGCGGAGGCGATCGGATGTTGTTCCATGCTGGGTATGGAGACGAGTGAGGGGAAGATGGCCCCCATCCGTCTCCATACCATTGCAGGGCGGAAGTGATTTCAAAATGTCACTTCCACCCAAAGCTCTTGATGGGACAACATTTTTTTTTTATTGCATTTTAGTGTAAGTATGAGATCTGAGGTCTTTTTGACCCCAGATCTCATATTTAAGAGGTCCTGTCGTGCTTTTTTTTCTATTACATTAATATTTTTTTTTTAAAGAACAGTGTAAAAATATATAAAAACCCCGTCCCGCCAAGCTCGCGTGCAGAAGCAAATGCATACATGAGTATCACCCACATATGAAAACAGTGTTCAAACCACACATGTGAGGTATTGCCACAATTGGTAGAGCGAGAGCAATAATTCTAGCCCTAGACCTCCTCTGTAACTCAAAACATGCAACCAGTAGAATTTTTTAAACGTCGCCTATGGAGATTTTTTAAGGGTAAAAGTTTATCGCCATTCCACGAGCGGGCGCAATTTTGAAACATGACATGTTGGGTATTAATTTACTCAGCGTAACATTATCTTTCACAATTTAAAAAAAATTAGGCTAACTTTACTGTTGTCTTATTTTTTAATTCAAAAAAGTGTATTTTTAAAAAAAAAAGTGCGCTTGTAAGACAGCTGCGCAAATACGGTGTGACAGAAAGTATTGCAACGACCGCCATTTTATTCTCTAGGGTGTTAGAAAAAAAATGTATAATGTTTGATGGTTCTAAGTAATTTGCTAGCAAAAAAAACAGTTTTTAACTTGTAAACAACAAATCTCAGAAAGAGGTTCGGTCCTTAAAGTGGAGTTCCACCCAAAAGTGGAACTTCCACTCATTAGATTCCCCCCCCCCTTCCGGTGACACAATTGGCACCTTTCAGGGGGGAGGGGGGTACAGATACCTGTATATTACAGGTATCTGTACCCACTTCCGGCATAGATACCCGCAGAATCTGCGGGTATTTACGCCACTTCCTGCTCCCTCCCCGCTGCCTGCTGGGAAACACACGGGTCCCAGAGGCAGCAGGGACCATCCGGATTGCGCTGCGCGACTCGCGCATGCGCAGTAGGGAACCGGGAAGTGAAGCCGCATGGCTTCACTTCCTGATTCCCTTACCGAAGATGGAGGCGGCAGCACCCGAGGACGGAGAGACGCTTCGGCCTCGGGTGCCGACATCGCGGGCGCCCTGGACAGGTAAGTGTCCATGTTTTAAAAGTCAGCAGCTGCAGTATTTGTAGCTGCTGACTTTTAAATTTTATTTTTTTCGGTGGCGCTCCGCTTTAAGTGGTTGACAGACGGAAAGATGAAAACATGACTGAATTTCCGCTTTAATGTGTGCTGTAATTTGCCTCCAGCATTGCTTCTGTCTCTTCTTGCTGGAAGCTGACATTTTGCTGAAGCCCAGAGCCCCTGAACAGCAGTAAATCATAAAGCGGAACTAAACCCATCGATTTAATAGTTTCAAAAAACAGATACATTCCTGGAATGCCAGGATTGCTAACTGTCACATTTGCTTGTGTCCTCAACCAAACTGTCAAACCATCAAATGGCTATTGTCATAACTGATCACATGTGCAGCACCATGGCAGTTGCAGATCAAACAGAAGCAGTTTCCTTGGCTGTAATGGAACGGTCTCTACAAATTCAGCAGTGTCTAAAGATGCCTAAAAATAGAGAGCAACTGAGCATGTGCAGAACAGGGTGAGACAGTGTATTGTAAACAGTATAGGCATTTATTATTATTGCCAGAGCTTTTTTACTCAAACAATAGGTGCTGGAACTCAACCACAACCCCCAAAAACCCCTCCCCCCCCCCCACACACACACCCTCCAAATCACATCAAATAGCGGGTGTGGTCATATTTCACAAACAGTAGAAGGGTCTTAAAGGGGCATTAAATATCAGGATTGCATTACATACAGAGTGCAGAGTTCATGGGGGTTACACACAGAGTGCAGAGATGTCACTTGTAAACATAGAAAACAGAACTTCTGTTTACAAGCAATTGTGGAGAGCAGGCACCAAAGGGTCTGAGTTCCACCAACTTCCCCCTGAAAAAAAGCCCTGATTATTGCTATACCTGCGAAAGGGGCCAGCCTAAAATGATCTAGCAGGACTTAATCATTTGACTAAAGTTCTTTAAATGCATGTTGTGATCGTCCAACACTCCTGCGAAAGCTGGAACTTACTGTGTCCTCATACTGGTGATATCTGTGGGGTGGGGTCTGCTAGTTGACAGACTCTTCCCATGTGTTCACAACATGAAGAACTAGATAGTGCTGCAGTGGACAGTGTGTCAGTGTTTTTTTGTTTCTTTTTATTATTTTTACAATGTAACCTTTGATCATTTATTATTCTCTCTCTTTTTTATTTTTTATTTATAAGCCCTGTTGGAGGGGGGGGGGGGGGCTTTGGTGAGAGTTTAGAAAGACCCCTGACATCTCCCCTCTGAGACAAGGAAAGGGACTGAGGACACAGATTCCCTATTTCCTTTTTCTGCAGCCTCAGCTGCACTGAAGATGAATGAACAGGAGGCAGAGGCTCTTCTTCATTCATAAACTGAGACATTGTAAACACAGTTTACGATGCTCAGTTATAAACGGACAGAGTCAGTAATCATTTGGAAAAGGATGAGCCGGTAAATGACATATACAGTATCTCACAAAAGTGAGTACAGCCCTCACATTTTTGTAAATATTTTATTATATCTTTTCATGTGACAACACTGAAGAAATGACACTTTGCTACAATGTAAAGTAGTGAGTGTACAGCTTGTATAACAGTGTAAATTTGCTGTCCCTTCAAAATAACTCAAACACACAGCCATTAATGTCTACACCGCTGGCAACAAGAGTACAGCCCTAAGTGAAAATGTCCAAATTGGGCCCAAAGTGTACATGTTGGCATTCATGGTTCCCTCAATGAACTGTAGCTCCCCAGTGTTGGCAGCACTCATGCAGCCCCAGACCATGACACTCTCACCACCATGCCTGACTGTAGGCAAGACACACTTGTCTTTGTACTCCTCACCTGGTGGCCGCCACACACGCTTGACACCATCTGAACCAAATAAGTTTATCTTGGTCTCATCAGACCACAGGACATGGTTCCAGTAATCCATGTCCTTAGTCTCCTTTTCTCCAGCAAACTGTTTGCAGGCTTTCTTGTGCATCATCTTTAGAAGAGGCTTCCTTCTGGGATGACAGCCATGCAGACAAATTTGATGCATGGTATGAGCACTGACAGACTGAACCCCTACCTCTTCAACCTCTTCAGCAATGCTGGCAGCACTTATATGTCTATTTGGCTGTGTTTTGAGTTATTTTGAGGGGACAGCAAATCTACACTGTTATACATGCTGTACACTCACTACTTTGTATTGTAGCAAAGTGTAATTTTTTCAGTGCTGTCACATGAAAAGATAATAAAATAAATAAATAAATAAATAAAATATTTACAAAAATGTGAGGGGTGTACTCACTTTTGTGAGATACTGTATATTCTAGCTCCTTCCTCCGCTCTCCATCCTGACAGATCTGGGAGGGGGGGACCGGAGGAGGACCCGGGGAGCACAGAGGGTGACCCAGAGTAGGACAGGGACTGGAGGAGGAGACGGAGAGAGGAAGGACCTGGGGAGCCAGAGGAACACACAGGGGACAGTCAGGGGTGATCGGTGCAGCAGTTACAAGCACTGTTCCCCCTGTATAGCCATTAATAAAGCAGCTGACAGTGGTGGGAGGGAAAGGGGGAGAAGCGGCTGTCGCGAAATGTAGAAAAAAAGAATTACTCCTGCTCTCGTGAAGGCGTTTTTGGTGTAAGTTGGTAGTATTGTTTAAAGTAACAAAACTGGAGAAGATGGTCATGCGTGTCCCACTGCCTCAACTGACCAGGGGTGGCCTGGAGAAGACTGTGTGGGAAAAGTGGATGGAAGGCGCGTGATCAAACGCTTACATCAAAAGCACACAGTTTATTCATGTACAATGGAATGCAAACATGTAGGTAATACATATAAATACTACGTTTCATAAGAGTAGGTTACAAAATTTGCACTTAAAAGGTTAAAGGTGAGACATGCCCATGTGAAGGCAAGTACTTAAAAATCGTCTGACGCGTTTCGAGGATGACCTCTTCATCAGAGCCTTGAGAACAGGAACACAGTCTGTGTAAACCGGTAGACCAGTGTTTCTCAACTCCAGTCCTCAAGGCGCACCAACAGGTCATGTTTTCAGGATTTCCACTATTTTGCACAGGTGATTTGATCAGTCTTCACTGCCTTAGTAATTACCACAGCCGTTTCATCTGAGGGAAATCCTGAAAACATGACCTGTTGGTGCGCCTTGAGGACTGGAGTTGAGAAACCCTGCGGTAGACCAACATATATACATAAGGAGGAGTGGCTAGTTGGAAGATATAACCTATGATTGATAATTAATTCTCCTTAGCTCCATACCAATCCACATCCAAGCATTCTATGAGGTATAGCAGAAATATGTTTTCCTTTTTAGGTAGTGTGGGTCTGTCAGGTATACCTGTCTCCAAAGCTGTATGGGGAAGCTACAGCCTGCGTTCGTCCTTGGGGGCTGGAGAGTCGTAAATTCTGTGAGGGTGGGAGGAGGAGGGTGTCTCCTCCAATAATCCTGTATCTGCAAAAGTCTAAGGCTGTCTCCGTCTACTTGAGACATGTCTCCATATCTCAGGCGGACATGGGGACATAATAAGAGGTCATTCTCGAAACGCGTCAGCCAATTTTTTAATACTTGCCTTCACATGGGCATGTCTCACCTTTAACCTTTTAAGTGCATATTTTGTAACCTACTCTTACGAAACGTAGTATTTATATGTATTACCTACATGTTTGCATTCCATTGTACATGAATAAACTGTGTGTTTTTGATGTAAGCGTTTGATCACGCGCCTTCCATCCACCTTTCCCATACAGAGAAGTGGCAGTCAGCTGCTTTATTGAACGGCTATATAGGGGGATCGGTGCTTGTAACTGCCCCTGCCGCTGCACCGATGACCTGTGAGGCTGCCCGGCCCCCCCTGCTACACTGAGGATGCCTGGCCCGATACAACAGATATCAGATTAAGCATTGGAGCATTTGTACGAGTAATGATACTCGTGCAAATGCTTGGTATTATAGTAAACAAAAAAGTGCAGCGCTAAAATAATGCATAAAAGATCTAAGCAAGAGTGAAATCCCACCATGTGACTTAAACGTAAAACAGTGAACAAAAAAATATCACATAAAAAAATCAAATGAACAAACAGCATATATTGCAATTGCATGTGAAAAAAACAGAAAAATAATCTGAAAAAAGTCCAAACAGAGATATTCAATCCACAAGTAGATGAAAAGCACCCATCCAAGAGAAAAACGCCAGTAGAAGATCCACCATAAAGTGAGTGTGTAGATTCTGCTTACCAGACGGCGATGACTGCTATTACGGCAGTCTCGTCCAGCATAGGGATTAGGGTCTCCCAAAACCAAGGGTGCAATACAGGACCAGCAGCTCTAACAGTCGGTCGTTACCGGAAACATAAAACAAAATACTCCCATAGCGTAAAACCGTATGGTAAAAGGGGTTTTATTAAAATAAAAGAATCGCACTTACAATTTTGTAGAAAATAAGAAGCGTGAGGTATATCAAACGAAGCGGCGGTGTCTCCGTGTGCCGCGAATCACTTCCTGTAATCGTAAGCCCATCCAAAACGTGATGACGTCACCATCGTAGGCTCCTCCCTACGCGTTTCGTCACGATAGGACGTCGTCTGGGGATTGGCCAGGTGACAGGTCATCACGTTTGGGCATATAAATACATAGTAAGCGCCATTTTAACTACTGGCAAGTGTAATATATGTAATGGGGATACATATATTACACTTGCCAGTAGTTAATATTTATCTGTCATATGTGTTATAGTGGAATAAACTTTTCATCCATTCTCTAAGAGAGAGATTGGATGAAAAAAAAAAAAAAGAGAGCCAGTGTAAAGTAATGGTAAAAAAGAGTGGGCTTCAGCAGAGGCACCTAAGTGTAGTGTTAAAGATTAAAAACACTTACAAGATATAAGTGGGAGTCATGCTCGTCATAAGTATGTAGTCCTGGCAGTTCTACTGCGTCCCACAGGCTCCTCGTATGATCCGGGTAGCTGGGAAAGGTTCTGGTGATGTGATGTGGTGCTTAATAGCTGCATAGTTGCCAATAGTCACGAATTTCCCGGGACATTCGCGGTATTTAGACCCTTTTTCCCGATTTTAGGGTTTCCCTGCAAATGTCTCGGGAAATCCCTTTTTTCACTTTTTTTTTTTTGGTAGAGGTCCGCGGCTGGTGGAGATAATGTCTCCGCCGGCCGCCATTTTCCAGAAGACCGTTCCTGTCAAAATCCATGCCGCTGCGCTCTGTGTTTGAGCCGAGCTTAGCATGAATGGGCAGCTCGGCCAATCAAAGGACACCCACCGCTGCCCATTTATGCTAAGCTCGGCTAAAACACAGAGCGCAGCGGCATGTGCGGGACAGAGGAGGACGTGATTGGAGGAGCGGGTCACATGTGGATGCAGGGCTGAACTGTGTCTGTGAGTAATCGCGCCAGCCCTGCATGCTCCCGGAGTGTCCTATAGCGCTGAGTGTCTCTCATCTGCTCTGTTAGGCGCCCCCCTCTCCTCTCTGTCAGCCGCCCCGCTCTCCTCTTTGTCAGCCGCCCCCCCCTCTCCTCTCTGTCAGCCGCCCCCCCTCCCCTCTCTGTCAGCCGCCCCCCGCTCCAGCTGCCCCCCCTCTTCTCTCTGTCAACCGCCCCCCTTTCAGCCGCCCCCCCTCTCCTCTCTGTCAGCCGCCCCCTCTCCTCTCTGTGTGCCACCCCCCCTCCAGCCGCCCCCCTCTCCTCTCTGTCAGCCGCCCCTTCTCCTCTCTGTCAGTCGCCCCCCCTCTCCTCTCTGTCAGTCGCCCCCCCTCTCCTCTCTGTCAGCCACCCCCCCTCTCCTCTCTGTCAGCTGCCCCCTCTCCTCTCTGTCAGCTGCCCCCTCTCCTCTCTGTCAGCTGCCCCCTCTCCTCTCTGTCAGCCGCCCCCCCTCCAGCCGCCCCCCTCTCCTCTCTGTCAGCCACCCCTCCTCTCCTCTCTGTGTGCCGCCCCCCCTCCAGCCCCCTCCTCCTCTCTGTCTAGATGGAGCTCCTGTGTCGCCACCCACCCTCTGCCCCGCCCCACCTACCCCCCCGCCCCGCTTCGCTCCCACCACCCCCCGCCTCACTCCGCCCTGTTCTATTGTAACCATGCGGCTGGTGGAGACCTACTCCAGTCACCAGCAAGGGGTGGGAGGAAGGGGTCCGTGGAATGAAAAGCTATGCACTCGGAGCTTACAGCTCTTTCTACTGGCCTGTTGTTCTCTGGAGGAGAGCATCATTAAATACACCCTCCTGGGCATGACGTCCGTAGCTGTAGAACTGCAACGGTCAGCGGACCAAAGGCAGTGGAATGAAGGAATTTCGGAAAAATAGTAGATTATAAATAGTTGGGCTTACAAAGGTTGACAGCTGATGCAAAACAGCACAAATTGAGCTAAAAAAGGCCAAAAATCAAACTAAGGCTCGGCTTCCAATAGTGCGACCTATCATGCGACTTGGAACTGCAAAGTCACACGACAAGTAGTTCCCCATGTCTTCCAATGTGTACCGTTCACATCTCTGCGACTTCAAGTTGCAGTGACTTTAAAGCAGCCCCTGCACTTCTCTGGTCCCACTTTGATGCGACTCGAGGTCCATAGACCCCAAGAATACACAGGAACTTCCACAGTCACATCAAAATTGCGGCAAAAAATTGCGGCAAAATCTCACAATTTTCAGGTCGCAACAATTGAAACTCAGCCCAAAGGTGCATGATCTGAATATTAATATTAGAAAATCTATAAAAAGTGTTTTAATCATATATATAAAGGGGAGGAATATATTAAAAATACATATATATATATATATATATATATATATATATATATATATATATATATATATATATATATATATAATATATTCAATTTGTAGAGGAGGACCGCACCCAGCTTACAATTTAGTGCCAGCATGCAGGTCTTCCCACCGACCTTATATATAGAAGAAGTCCAGAGGGTTGCTGCACTTAACCCTCTGGACTTTTTCTTCTATATACATACACACATATTAAAAACGTGTGAACATTTATATATAGGAATGACATTATGTACAGAATTCATATATATGTAAAAGAGACATCATAAAATGTATTTTTGTATCTTTGTATACTGCACATATGCAGATAAGTACCAATGTATGCTTGTGAGAGATATGTATTATTGTATACTGTATGGCCACACAAATGCAGATACACACCAATGTATGTATGTGTGAGATAAAGCTGTTTGTTTGTTTTTTACTTTTACAAATGGCTGGCTGGTGATCCCATGCTCTTCATATTACAACATATGAAGTGTGCTCTATAATGTCACATGCTTGGCTAAATGTAATGTTTATTGCAATTCCATACACACTAGAAACATACACCAACATTATAAAATGGCATTCCCCTCCTGTTTCTGAAAACATTGAATGGTATTGGTAAATTTGCTAACCATAGACTTCTGCTTCAGGTAGCATTAGTTACAAGTACCTAAGTATTACCGTTCATGCTTAGGCTTTTCCTGTCCAGTTGGAAAAAGGGGGAGTATTGCAGCTGACACTACTGATTAAAGGCAAGTGTGACACTGACTATACACTGCAGTGGTGCCATGCAATTTTTATGAATGCAATTCTTCTGTAGATAATATAATCTGCTATGAAAAATGCAGAGAACTATGCTATGATGTGTGTGAAAGCACTCAGTCATTATAAATATGTATGAAGACAGATCAGAAAAATAAAATGTCATCGATGCTCAGAAGACATTATTTCCTGCTTGTGAAAAAATATGCCCCATGTGGCTTGGTGAACATTTGGGTTAATTGGCTGCTGTCAACTCGCATTTTAGCGGGCAAACGTCTTGATAAGAAATGTAAATTGTCACCACAACAACGAAAAATGGGTGGTAGCAGATTTTGGCATCTTCTTTTTTTTTGTCTATTCTTAATAATTCTTTATCTAAATGCAAATGGGATTTCACTTTCTGATAAGGCCATTGTACTTCGGAGCATTTCAGAAAAAGCACAATTATAGTCTATTTCAGTCCTGATTCAAGAGTCTTTGTTAAGAATGTGAAAGATCTTTTTGTTGAGACACATGGTTTTCTTCCCTTACTTACATTTAGTTGCTGATGTGACTATGAAAATACTTTGGTTTACGGAAGATATACTAGCAAAGGTCCCACTAAAATCATTGGTGGCATTCAGCAGTGTTTTCTGTAACTGATACATTAACAATCCTATGAAAGCAAAATATGTTAGACCCATGAGCAGAGTCTGGTTATGTCAAGTTGTCAAGTCTTGAAGAGGGCTCCAATACCTCCTTGTATGTATAAGGAAGATTCTGAACACAGTTACGTTTCCTCTTATGTATGTGCATAAGGCAGAACCAGGAGGGAAGTGTTACGATGCTGTTTCAGTCTGCTGTGAATTGACCGTAAAGTGGATGTAAACCCTCTCCTATACCCAGTGAAGTGAGCAGCCTCAGATAATACACAGAGATGAAACAAATCTCCCTACATAAGTATTTCACTGGAACTAAGTGTCCAAGCCCAACCCCTGAAAAACAACCCCACACCATAATTCCCCTCCACCAAATGATTTGGACCAGTGCACAAAGCAAGGTCCATAAAGACATGGTTGAGCGAGTTTGCAGTGGAGGAACTTGACTGGCCTGCAAAGAGTCCTGACCTTAACCTGATAGAACACCTTTGGGATGAATTAGAGTGGAGACTGCTAGCCAGGCCTTCTCGTCTACATCAGTGCATGACCTCACAAATGCGTTTATGGAAGAATGGTCAAACATTCCCATAGACATACTCCTAAACCTTGTGGATAGTCTTCCCAGAAGAGTTGAAGCTGGTATAGCCACAAAGGGTGGGCCAACTCAATACTGAACCCTACAGACTAAAGGCTGGGATGCCATTAAAGTTCATGTGCGTGTAAAGGCAGGCGTCCCGAAACTTTTGGTAATGTAGTATATATTTTGTTTATGTGTAGAAAGTATACTCCTGCACTGTCAATTTACAACAACTTCTTCAGGGATGAAGTCACCTGATCAGTGATGCAACACGTTGGGAAGAGCCAGGTGACGTCACTTCTGGTTTTGTCTGAGATAGGTAGAAGATGATAAAGTACCAAGTTTTACAACGGCAATGCACTTAAAGACACTATGCCTAGTTCTCCAATACTTTTGTGAGTAGTATTTTTTAACAATGAAGCAGAACTCCTTATTATCAAAACAATATCACAGTATTGGCAGTGCTTTGTTTCTTTTGCGTATCACTGCTTACTAATTTAAGTGGAAGCCTCTTAAAGGGACCCAACCCTGTATGGACCTATATAGGGGAGCAGAGGAGGAGAACTAGTTTAGGGATAAGAGGATTAACAAGCACATTGAGACCTATGATTTATGGTTTAAAGAATAAGGTGAGTGGTGAATTCACTTGATGGTGGAGCACAGTGAATACAGACGCAAAAGGGTGACACATATATAGTGTGTGAAAGCCAAGTGAGTCAAGATGCAACAATTGTTATGTGGTTGCAGTTGATGACTTATAGCACTGGGACTCTGGACTCACTTATATTTCATTTTGTCTATGCACTTTATCATTATTTATTCTTTGTAGCGCTGAGACTGTGGATTTAATTATTCAGCATGCACTTTAGTGATTTCCTGTTGCATTGATTTTCATTTTTATTGCATGTATGCACTTTGCTTGATTTGTTTTACAGCACTGCGATTTTGGACTCATTTTCGTTATTGTGTATGCACTTTACCCACTTCAGCTCTGGAAGGTTTTACCCCTTCATGACCAGGCAATTTTTTGCTATTTAACTGTTAAATGCGCGGTTAGGCAATGATGAACCCAAACAACATTTATATCATTTTTTTTTCACACAAATAGAGCTTTTGGTGGTATTTGATCACCCCTGGATTTTTTTTATTTTTTATTATATTAACAAAAAAACGACCAAAAATTTTGGGGAAAAAAATGTTTTACTTTCTGCTATTAAACATATCCAATAAAACAAAAATAGAATTTTTGACTTTCTGTAAAATCCGTTTCTCTGAGTTAATTGACAGACATAGCCTTCTTTATTCAGAACCATAGGGTTATATCGCCCCCAACAGGAGTAGGACACTAGGCAGACAAAAAGACTTGGCTATGCCCATGGGTAGTCCTAGGTGATATACACCCCCCTCTGCTACAGGCCTTCAGTTATCTAACAAGCAGTATCAGAAGTATTAAAAACTCCATAGAGGGGTGGGTGCTGTGTCTGTCAATCAACTCAGAGAAACGGATTTTACGGTAAGTCCAAAATGCTATTTTCTCTTTTGTTCATTGACAGACACAGCCTTCTTTATTCAGAATCATAGGGATGTCCCAAAGCAGAGCCAAACATGAGGGGTGGGGCAGCCAACAAAAACAAAAAAACCCCAGGCCAACCAGACAATCTGGAGCCCACCTGACCAGCAAAAAAAACCCTTCACGAGGGAAAAACCCTCTAGACCGCAGCCTGCAGAACCTTGCGGCCAAAAGAAGCATCCGCAGATGCCAGCACATCCACTTTGTAAATTTTGTGAAAGTGTGCACCGACGACCAGGTGGCCGCGTTGCAAATTTGTGTTACTGACACCTGATGACGAAAGGCCCAGGAGGCACTCAGCGCCCGAGTCGATTGCGCCTTCACCGGGAAGGGAGGAACCTGACCTTTTATAGAATAGGCCTGAGTCACCGTCTGCCTGATCCATCTAGAGATGGTCGCTGAAGAAGCAGATAGCCCCTTTTTTGGCCCATCCGTGATCACGAACAGAGAGTCTGACCTTCGAAAAGACTCAGTGGCCGCCAAATACACCCTGACTGCCCGTACCACATCTAAGGTGTGCAAGGCCAATTCCTTCGGATGTTGCGGCTGGGGACATAGGGAAGGCAACACCATGTCTTCATTTAAATGGAAATCAGAGACAACCTTTGGAAGGAAAGAAGGACAAGGACGAAGCACCACCTTGTCCTCGTGAATCACCAGGTAGGGCGTGCGACAGGATAGCGCCGCCAACTCTGACACCTTGCAAGCAGAAGTAATAGCCACCAAGACGGCCACCTTCTGTGATAGCGTGAGCAGGAGAATTTCTCGAATATCCTCAAACGGAGGCTTCTGTAGAACCGAAAGTACAAGATTCAAGTCCCACGGTGGCAAGGGAGATTGCACCGTTGGAACCACATGTCGCACTCCCTGAATGAAGGTACGCACCAGGGAATGAGTAATCGTTGAAAGAAAACCGCCAAGGCCGACACCTGGCCCTTGACGGTACTCTAGGCTAAATTCTTTTCAACGCCCTTCTGAAGAAAGGTCAAAATCCGAGCCACTGAAAAGAAATGTGGGTGAAACCCCACTGACTCACACCATGAAATATACGCTTTCCACGTCCTATAATATACCTTCCTGGAGGAAGACTTCCTAGCTCTGAGCAGCATCGGAATCACCAACGCAGATAAGCCCCTATCCTTCAAAATCTGGCTTTCAATAGCCAGGCTGATAAAGCCAGCGACGGTAAGGCAGGGTGGAAGATGGGCCTTTGGGATAGCAGATCCTCCCTGAGAGGCAGCCTCCAGGGGGCATCTGCCACCAGGTGCACCAGGTCGGCGTACCAGGACCAATGAGGCCAGTCCGGGGCCACTAGAATGACCAGAATTCCTTTGGCCTTGATTCTGCTCAACAGCCACGGAAGAAGCTTGAGAGGAGGAAAGGCGTAGATCAGACGATACTGGCCCCATGGAGCGACCAGAGCGTCTGAGGCATCCGCCAGAGGGTCCCGAGACCTGGCCACAAACCTCTGTACCTTCCTGTTGATTTGGGATGCCATCAGATCTACCGCTGGAGATGCCCAGCATAGGCAGATCTGTTAAAATACCTCCTGATGGAGAGACCACTCCCCTTGGTCCAATACTTGACGACTGAGGTAATCCGCCTGCCAGTTGTCCACCCCCCGGAATGTGAACGGCGGAGGTGGCCAGGACGAAACTCTCTGCCCACCATAGAATGTCGGCTACTTCCAGGCTAACACACTCCTTGTTCCTCCCTGGTGGTTAACATAGGCCACTGCCATGGCATTGTATGACTGGATCCATATCGGGAGCCCCTGAAGCTGATCCATCCAATGATCCATACAGAGTCTCATCGCCCAGAGTTCCAAGATGTTGATAGGCAGCCTGGATTCCTCCAGCGTCCAGTGACCCTGAGCTGAGCCCAGGCCCAGAACTCCTCCACACCCGAACAGACTGGCATCGGTGGTGACCACCGTCCAGTACAGCGGGAGAAAAGATTTTCCCTGCCGAAGAGCTGGGGAATGAAGCCACCAGATCAGGGACCCTTTGGCTTCTTGACTCTGACTGTCTAGAGACTTGGCACATTTGTCCCATTTTAACAAGATTTCCCTTTGCAGGGGTCTCGTATGAAACTGAGCGAATAGGACAGCCTCGCACGTAGATACCATCAGGCCCAGTACCTGCATGCAAGTCCGCAGGGAGACCCACCTGCTGGACAGCAGTGAGCGGGCTGCTGCCTGTAATTTCTGGAGTTTGTCCTGCGGAAGGACCACTCTGGCCCGAGCGGAATCCAGAGTCAGGCCCAGATAAACCAATTTCTGAACTGGGGTCAACGCAGACTTTTGGTAATTTATCAGCCACCCAAAATCTGCCAGAGTCTGAACAGTGATCTCCACATCGCCCCTCAGGGCCGTTGAGGACTCTGCTTGCAACAGAAGGTCGTCCAGATAGCCCAGTACAGAATTTTCCCGCTGGCGCAGCAGCGCCAGAACCGGGGTAACACTTTGGTGAAGACCCGAGGAGTGGAGGCGAGACCAAAGTGTAACCCTGCAAACTGATAATGCTCCTCTCCCAGAGCAAAGCGGAGGAACCGCTGATGCTGTGCACAAATTGGAATGTGCAAGTAGGCATCCTTGATGTCGATGGAGGCAAGAAAGTCCCCCTGATGAAGAGATGCCACCACAGAGCTAATGGACTGCATTCGGAACTTCCGCACCCGCACATAGCGGTTCAGGGCCTTGAGGTCCAGAATCGGACGTACCGTGCCCTCCTTTTTGGGGATTGTAAATAGGTTTGAATAAAAGCCCTGGAAACATTCCGACACCGGAACTGGGATGATCACCCCCTGGAGTGACAGGCCTTGTGCCGCACCCCGGAGGGCTAACAAGCGGTCTGGAGACAGATGCAGATTGGACGGAAAAAATCTGCTTGGGGGACAAGTCTGGAACTCGATCTTGTAACCAGACAGAATCACTTTGTGTACCCACTTGTCATTTATCAGAGAGGTCCACGGGCCCGGAAACCAGTGAAGACGTCCGCCCACCCGGACTGCGGGTGAGGGCGCCTCTTCATGCCAAAGGAGCCTTATCTGGGGATCTGGAGAAACTCGCTCTCGGTTTGCCCGACCAGGGCCGCTTAGAACTTCCCGAGGGGGGCTTGAAAGACTTTGAGCCTTTGTCAGTGGACCCTGAGGGACGAAAAAACTTTCTGTGTGCTGAGAAGGAAGGGCCACGCTTGCGACTTGGCTCCTTCCCTTTCTTTGACTGTGGAAAAAAAGTACTCTTCCCCCTGTGACATTCTTAATGATATCATCCAGAGTGGCTCTGAATAAACGATCGCCTTGAAAAGGCAGATCAGCTAGGGCCTTCTTTGAGGCCTGGTCCGCAGTCCAACACTTCAGCCACAATACCCGTCGAAGCACTACCACTGAAACAGGAAGCTTAGAAAGCAAGGGAGCTGCTTCCAAAGAGGCATCGCAGACAAACTGCAGCCCCTTCCAGGTCACGGCGCAACAGCTTCGCCCACTCTGTCAGCATTTGCGACACCAGAGCAATAGCCAAAATTGGCCAAAGCACCGAACCCACAATAGAGAACATAGTGCAACTCAGAGACTCTGCTTTCCTGTCAGCCGTGTCTTTAAAGGCTGGAGAGTCCTCAACAGGAATCATAGTGGTTTTGTTCAACCGGTAATTCGGGGGATCCACCACAGGCGGAGTTGCCCATTTTTTGAGCAGACTTTCCTCAAAGGGATAACACACAGCGAAACACTTTGGGATCACAAAGGGGCGTTTTGGACGCTCCCAATCTTTATAGACAAACTTGTCAAAAAAGGAGGGATAAGGGAACACTTTTGCCGCGCGAGGTGGCTTATGAGTGCCAAAAGGGACTGGCACCTCCACCGCAGCCGTGGCTGCATCCTCCATCTTTAAAGTTTCCCGCACAGAAGCAATCAGTGCATCCACCAGCGCCTTCTTGTGCGCAGCCACTGGGGCCGAGGAATCATCCTCCCTGTCAGAGATCTAGGAGCGCGGCCGCAGAGTCCGCAGGGTGGGCCCCGTCCACAGCAGCTGAATCAGTTTCAGGATCTGGCGAGACAGATGAAGCAGGGGAAGGTAGGGGACGCTTCCTGCTAGTCCGCCGCCCAAGAGCCACCTCCACCCGGGACACAAAGGACTCCAGGACCGCCGTCAGTGCGTCAACGGATGACTGGGACCCAGAGGGACCTGCAGCCTCTGACAGGGGGTCAGGCGGGGAAACATGCACCTGAGACTCCATAAGAGAGAAATAGGAGAGCCCCACACCAAGAGTGACCACTACAATGGGACACCTCCCACACCGGTAGTGATACTGGACCACCAAGACACCCCACAGCCTGCAGCAGAGAGAGGAGGGATCCCCCAGACTCACTACCCCACTAGCGTAGCTCTTGCTGCCTCAGATGTTGACCTGCACACACGTGCCGTCCAAGGGAGGAGAAAGCACAGGAGTCAGTGTCGGGATAAAAACAGGGGCTTCCGTCTGCAAAAAAACAACGTCCTGGGCTACACAGTAATGGCCGCTGTTGCCTGAGCCAAAAAACCACCATATCATGGCTGCCGAGCTACACAAACATGGGCGCCGGCCATAGGAAGTCATCAGGCACTAGGGAAAAGGATGCAAGGCTACAGCAAAATGGCCACCGGCCACAGAAAGTCCTCAGGCACTAGGGAAGAGGACGCCAGCTACGGCAAAATGGCCACCGGCCATGCTACACGAGTCTACCACAGATGCAGGAGAACCATGTGGCCTCCTAGGAGGAGAGCGAGAGAGAGAGGATCCGGGCACCAGACCCAGTGTCTCCCTCCTGGTAAGCACAGCACCTAGGCGGTGCACACCCCCAGCCCACCAGTATTCAACCCCGTCCCCCAGTACCCACCACAGGCATACTACCTCATATGGAGGGGGAGGGGAAGATGGGGATTCCAAGGGACCTCCAGGGCTAGGAAAAGAGGGTGCAGGGATAGAGGGGACCCGCAGGACCGACTAACCCGGGGAGGGGCCCACGTCCACCACAAAAAAACCCCTAAGGGGAGAGGGGGACCTTTACTCACCATACCAGGACCAAGCGGGCATCACTCCAGACAGAACCTCCTCGCCACCGAAGTGGGGGGGCTGTCGGCCATGAGAGACGCTGCGACTCGAGCTGAGACCTGGTCGTATGCGACCTCGCGAGATGTTTAACTCGCAGGGCCCGCTCCCGTCCAGTGGGGCTATGTCGTGGCCGACCTAGCGCGTAGCTGCGGTCTGCACGCGCTTGCTGGCCAGACTGGGGTGACCACTGGATCGAATGTCCAGCCCGACGCCCAGCCCGGCAGTTGATTGTAGATCCCACCGGAAAAAGTCTTTTTGTCTGCCTAGTGTCCTACTCCTGTAGGGGGCGATATAACCCTATGGTTCTGAATAAAGATGGCTGTGTCTGTCAATGAACGAAAGCGAAAACACATTTCTTCATAAATTTTGGCCAAAATTTATTCTGCTACTTGTTTTTCTTAAAAAATCCCCAAAAGTGTATATTGATTGGTTGAAAGTTATATTATCTACAAACTATGGTATATACTGTATACTGGGATTTTTTTTTTATACTATAATGGCAGTGATCAGTCAGCAGCTCAGGGCTTTTTTTCAGCGGGAACGTGGGGGGAACGCAGTTCCGGCACCTTCAGCACTGAATGTATCTAATGGCTAGGGGTGCTGGGGTGTCCTGGAGGGTCTACTGATGCTGGCTGCTGGGGTATCTATTGTTGCTGGAGGGGATCTGTTTTTGTGTGGTGGCCTATTGTTGCTGGGGAGGTCTATTGTTGCTGGTGGGGGATCTATTGTTGCTGGGGGGGGGGGGGTGTTATGTTGCTGGAGGGGTCAACTGCTGCTGGAAGGGATCTACTGTTAATGGAGGGGTCTATTGTTTCTGGCTGCTGGAGAGTCTATTGATGCTGGCCACTGGGAGATCTGGTCTTGCTGCTGGGTGATATTTTGTTGCACGGGTCCTATGTTGCTGGGGGGCCTATTGCTGCTGGGGGGGTATATTGCTGCTGGCTGCAGGGGATCTATTGTACTGCTTTTCTTGTTATCATTACCAATTTCCATACAAATTACTTTAGCATAGCATGACATAATCATACTTAATCATACTTGGCTTTGTATTCTCTGAATGAGACGGTGCTGGGAGGTGGGTAGGGGATGGAACCAAGAGATGTTGCTCGGAGGTGGGTAGGGGGCAGAGACAAGAAGTGACTCAGAAAGGTGGGAGTTCCAGCACCTATTCTCTGAGAAAAAAACCCTGCAGCAGCTTATAATGGGACTGCAATAGTGGGCAATGTGACACTAACTGATTCTGGGGGGGGGAACTGACTAACTGACACTGACATCACCAGTGATGTATAATACTATACAATGTCACTGTACTAATGACACTGCAAGGGTAGCACTACCCCACATTTTGCTTATATTCATATGTTTTGTTTAGTGAACTTGCCTCTTAATTTGGAATGCCACTACTGATATGTATTGAAAAATGCAGACTTCAGGACTGTTCTTGTGAACCTAGCCTCAGAACTGTGTGAATCATTGACCTGACACAAGCATTCACCTAGGAAAATGGTAAAGTCTGGAGACTATCATCCTGCATGCTTGTTCTGAGACAGTCATTGACCACATAATGAAGCTTGAACCAAGATAACAATTGCAGGGCTTACAACTTTTAGCAGTAGCAACACCCGAATCATTATTTTTATAGGTTTCCTTTAAAGCTGAACTCTGGGCAAACAGCTAAGTCTATCATTGAAATAGATACATGGATTCTGCTTTTCCTACCAAAAGATCTGCCAGACCGCATAGCCAGTTCGTTGACCACCACTACACAGACAGTACTACAGCAGGCCTCAGACAAACACCAAGGGTTTTATTCCGGAGTCTACAAAGAAATATGAATTGCCTGTGAGTGGGACTTTAAATGAGGTGCAACACACTCAATAATAAAATCAATAAAGTAAAGATTTATTGGTAAATACAATTTCCAACAGTTCAATAGTGACATAATTGCTATATAGTCAAGCAGATTGGCAATATATACATATTAATTCTATAGCCAGGTACAGTGTTTCAAAGATCAATCCATAATAGGTGTGAACTTGCATCTATGTAACCCAATGCATTTTGTGACATAGCATCCCTTCCTAAGGGGTTGATGCACACAAAATTGTCTATAAAGTAGAAATAGTTTAGGAATATATGACACATAATACAATGTATTCTGTTATTGCAAACATTGGGTATCCCCCAAAAGGGGCCCATACTTACAAATCTGCAAGACATCACATGCTCATGACCTAATAATGGTAGTCGCCTAGAAAGGTCTGACCCGGGAACTGTGGGAATGGGATTTGAAAGGACCAGCAGTGCAAACAGGACAAGATGGAATGTCGGGCATGGAGAGCAATCCAACAAGTCCTCCACCATGATAGCTGTGAAAAATGTGTCTTATGTGTTAGTATACATGACATAAAACTACCACATAGGTGTTGACAAGAAAGGAATAATGGGGCACATCCAACCATTGTTCGTAAGTTACAATATATAGGTGGAAGACACCTTCGCCCCCCCAAATGGTTGGTTGTACCCCTTTTACTCATGCAGGTCCTAACATTAGGATATCACACTACCATGCAATATGTGTACTTTCCTACATAGCCATGCCACATGCTCCTTTCCCTGTGGTCTAATCTGTTTTTTTTCTGCCCCAGGAGCTGCGATGCTATTCCTCCATCGGATTTCCCCACCCGTCTCTCCCTTGATGGGCAGGATTTCCGATAGCATCGACATCCGGTGACTGTCGGCGGCCTGGCCATAATGTAACTATGCCAGATCGTGCAGCGTTGTCCAGCGCGATTGCGAGAGGATTCGTGTTTACCAGCACTGTCCTCCTCACAAGATGGTCAGAAATGGTGGAGATTCCCTCTCCTCCTTCTTCCCTCCATCTCCCCCTTCAGGGGTGGTTTGCACCTGATGTTGGGAGGGGCCTGATTGGAGCCCTGCAGATATTATTAGGACGGGCAGGGAAGCATCACTCCTGCACTCCTTGTCATCATGTCTTACCATGGTAGGTTATTTCTATTCAACATCTCCCCTTTTTTCACCTATTTTACTTTTACTTACTTAGTTGAAAGTCGTTATTCAAAATTTTTTTTATTTTCATTGATCTTGCACCACTGAGAAGCCCACTTATATCTCTAGATATAGTCATACTAAGCTACACATATACAGTATATATTTTTACTTGTATTCTACCTACCAATATACCTCATGTTATTTTCCAATTTAGCAGGTCACTCACACTCATTATTTTCCCATGGAGTCATGAGGGTTTGGTGGTTGGTTGCCCTTATTCCCTCCTTTTTGATTGTTCAATTTTTCTTACTTTTTTATTGTTTATGCTTTTTGTTATATATCTTTTTTGCACACATGTTCATATATGAACTATACATCTCACATTCTTTACACACTATTCCTTTCTTGTCAACGCCTGTGTGGTAGTTTTATGTTATGCCGTGTACACACGGGCGGACTTTTAACCACTTGAGCCCCGGACCATTATGCTGCCTAAGGACCAGAGGTCTTTTTCCAATTTGGCACTGCGTCGCTTTAACTGCTAATTGCGCGGTCATGCAATGCTGTACCCAAACGAAATTTGCGTCCTTTTCTTCCCACAAATAGAGCTTTCTTTTGATGGTATTTGATCACCTCTGCGGTTTTTATTTTTTGCGCTATAAACGGAAAAAGACCGAAAATTTTGAAAAAAAAATGATATTTTCTACTTTTTGTTATAAAAAAAATCCAATAAACTAAATTTTAGTCATACATTTAGGCCAAAATGTATTCGGCCACATGTCTTTGGTAAAAAAAATGTCAATAAGCGTATATTTATTGGTTTGCGCAAAAGTTATAGCGTCTACAAACTAGGGTACATTTTCTGGAATTTACACAGCTTTTAGTTTATGACTGCCTATGTCATTTCTTGAGGTGCTAAAATGGCAGGGCAGTACAAAACCCCCCCAAATGACCCCATTTTGGAAAGTAGACACCCCAAGGAAATTGCTGAGAGGCATGTTGAACCCATTGAATATTTATTTTTTTGTCCCAAGTGATTGAAAAATGACAAAAAAAAAAAAAAATATTTACAAAAAGTCGTCACTAAATGATATATTGCTCACCCAGGCCATGGGCCTATGTGGAATTGCACCCCAAAATACATTTAGCTGCTTCTCCTGAGTATGGGGATACCACATGTGTGGGACTTTTTGGGAGCCTAGCCGCGTACGGGACCCCGAAAACCAATCACTGCCTTCAGGATTTCTAAGGGTGAAAATTTTTGATTTCACTCTTTACTGCCTATCACAGTTTCGGAGGCCATGGAATGCCCAGGTGGCACAAAACCCCCCCAAATGACCCCATTTTGGAAAGTAGACACCCCAAGCTATTTGCTGAAAGGCATGGTGAGTATTTTGCAGCTCTCATTTGTTTTTGAAAATGAAGAAAGACAAGAAAAAACATTTTTTTTTTTCTTTTTTCAATTTTCAAAACTTTGTGACAAAAAGTGAGGTCTGCAAAATACTCACTATACCTCTCAGCAAATAGCTTGGGGTGTCTACTTTCCAAAATGGGGTCATTTGGGGGGGTTTTGTGCCACCTGGGCATTCCATGGCCTCCGAAACTGTGATAGGCAGTGAAGAGTGAAATCAAAAATTCACGCCCTTAGAAAGCCTGAAGGCGGTGCTTGGTTTTCGGGGTCCCGTACGCGGCTAGGCTCCCAAAAAGTCTCACACATGTGGTATCCCCGTACTCAGGAGAAGCAGCAGAATGTATTTTGGGGTGTAATTTCACATATTTCCATGGCATGTTTGAGCAATATATCATTTAGTGACAACTTTGTGCAAAAAAAAAAAAAAAAAAAAAAAAATTTGTCTCTTTCCCGCAACTTGTGTCGCAATATAAAATATTCCATGGACTCGACATGCCTCTCAGCAAATAGCTTGGGGTGTCTACTTTCCAAAATGGGGTCATTTGGGGGGGGTTTGAACTGTCCTGGCATTTTATGCACAACATTTAGAAGCTTATGTCACACATTACCCACTCTTCTAACCACTTGAAGACAAAGCCCTTTCTGACACTTATTGTTTACATGAAAAAGTTTTTTTTTTGCAAAAAAATTACTTTGAACCCCCAAACATTATATATTTTTTTAAAGCAAATGCCCTACAGATTAAAATGGTGGTTGTTTCATTTTTTTTTTTCACACAGTAATTGCGCAGCGATTTTTCAAACGCATTTTTTGGGGAAAAAACACACTTTTTTTAATTTTAATGCACTAAAACACGCTATATTGCCCAAATGTTTGATGAAATAAAAAAGATGATCTTAGGCCGAGTACATGGATACCAAACATGACATGCTTTAAAATTGCGCACAAACGTGCAGTGGCAACAAAATAAATACATGTTTAAAAGCCTTCAAAAGCCTTTACAGGTTACCACTTTAGATTTACAGAGGAGGTCTACTGGAAAAATTACTGCACTCGATCTGGCCTTCGCGGTGATACCTCACATGCATGGTGCAATTGCTGTTTACGTTTGACGACAGACCGCCGCTTGCGTTCGCCTTAGCGCGAGAGCAGGGGGCGACAGGGGTGTTTTTTTTTTTTTTTTTTTTTTTTCTTTATTATTTTTTTGCTTTTTTAATCTTACTTTTAAACTGTTCCTTTCATATTTTTTTTTTTAATCATTTTTATTGTTATCTCGGGGAATGTAAATATCCCCTATGATAGCAATAGGTAGCGACAGGTACTCTTTTTTGAAAAAATTGTGGTCTATTAGACCCGAGATCTCTCCTCTGCCCTCAAAGCATCTGACCACACCAAGATCGGTGTGATAAAATGCTTCCCCAATTTCCCAATGGCGCTATTTACATCCGGCGAAATCTAAGTCATGAAATACTCGTAGCTTCCGGTTTCTTAGGCCATAGAGATGTTTGGAGCCACTCTGGTCTCTGATCAGCTCTATGGTCAGCTGGCTGAATCACCGGCTGCATTCTCAGGTTCCCTGTTGAGACAGGAGAGCCAGAGAAAAACACGGAAGACGGTGGGGGGGGGGGCATTCCCTCCCACGGCTTGTAAAAGCAGTCTAGAGGCTAATTAGCCGCTAGGATTGCTTTTACATGAAAGCCGACCGCTGGCTGAAAAGAATGATACCAAGATGATACCTAAACCTGCAGGCATCATTCTGGTATAACCACTCAAAGTCGTGAATGGCGTACCTGAAGACAAAAAAATGGTTAACAATGGTTAACAATAAAGCACAGTAAAGTGTAAATAATTACACACCTGAAAAACAAACATGATAAAACATAATAACAATAACAATAACAATAACAATAACAATAAAACATTGCAGAATAGAATACAGTAAAAAAGAGCAGAACAATAGAGAGAGGGAATAGAGAGAGAGAGAACAATAAAACAACAACTATTTTTTTTTATTTCATATTTTTTTTTTTTTTTACACTTTTTTTGTAACTAACTTTTATAACGGTAACCGGTTCCAGGTTCGGGTCTCTCAAAATGCGATGGCATCTTGGGAGACCCTGTGAAATGGCGCCTAGTCTGTGCAATGCTGTACCCTACGCTAATACTCAACTAGTGCATGGTAGCGTTCAAAACATTCACCAATGCAAAGACCAGGATTGTCAGGACAGGAGGGACAATAATAGCGGGTGTCACGCCTATATCCGCGCTTGCTGCAGACACGACATCTTTTTTGGGGGGTTCGTTGGGTAGGGGTACTCGGGAGGACATAAAAATGCCTCTCATGCAGCCGACTGCATTTGGTTGGGGATGTGAATGGGGGAAGTACGGGCGCTGCAGAAGCAGTGGGTTCCCAATTAGGATTGGCGAATGCAGCAGGAAGGGCACTATGGGCACGACGGGCCTGTGTTTGTCTTTTTGGTGGCGGCGGGACACTACTTGTGCTTGCCACCTCACCAGCTTGAACTGCACTTATGGGACTCGCCACGTCACCACGTGTTACTGCAGTGCTGGTTTGACTACGACCGGGGTGTACTAGGCCGCTGGCGCTTGCCAGTTCACCAAAACGCTACCAAAAAACTGTTAGCGATTGCAGGGATCAGGCCTGACTCTGCGAACGCTGCAGTTATGCGTTTAGTGTTTTGTAAGTGACAGTGATCGATCGATACTGCACTTGGGTGGGCTGGGCTGGGCCGGGCGGAGGGGCAAAACGCAGGTGCTAGCAGGTATCTGGGCTGATCCCGCTAACACTGCGTTTTTGGGAACCCTAAACTGCTGGTGACGCTAGTATAGATCTGATCGGATCAGATATTGATGCGATCAGATACTATACCACTAAGGGAGGTGTACGGTGCGTGCGTGGGTGTTAGCGGTACTGGCGCTAATCTGACGCTGCCTGGGGCTGGTGCTTGCCAGTTCACCAAAATACTACCAAAAAAACTGTTAGCGATCGCAGGGATCAGGCCTGACTCTGTGAACGCTGCAGTTATGCGTTTAGTGTTTTGTAAGTGTCAGTGATCGATCGATACTGCACTTGGGTGGGCTGGGCTCACCTGGGCGGAGGGGCAAAACGCAGGTGCTAGCAGGTATCTGGGCTGATCCCGCTAACACTGCGTTTTTGGGAACCCTAAACTGCTGGGGACGCTAGTATAGATCTGATCGGATCAGATATTGATCCGTTCAGATACTATACCACTAAGGGAGGCGTATGCTGCGTGCGTGGGTGTTAGCGGTACTGGCGCTAACCTGACGCCTGGGGCTGGTGCTTGCCAGTTCACCAAAATGCTACCAAAAAAACTGTTAGCGATCGCAGGGATCAGGCCTGACTCTGCGAACGCTGCAGTTATGCGTTTAGTGTTTTGTAAGTGACAGTGATCGATCGATACTGCACTTGGGTGGGCTGGGCTGGGCCGGGCGGAGGCACAAAACGCAGGTGCTAGCGGGTATCTGGGCTGATCCCGCTAACACTGCGTTTTCGGGAACCCTAAACTGCTGGGGACGCTAGTATAGATCTGATTGGATCAGATATTGATCCGTACAGATACTATACCACTAAGGGAGGCGCATGCTGCGTGCGCGGGTGTTAGCGGTACTGGCGCTAATCTTACGCTTCCTGGGGCGACGCATATCACCGCCGGGCGATCGGGGGGCTAAACCTTTATTCGGTAATAAACGGCGGGTGCCCTGACACTATAAAAAATAAACAAACTAACCAGCGTCACCCGTAACGGTTATACGGTGATCAGTGGTGAAAGGGTTAACTAGGGGGCAATCAAGGGGTTAAAACATTTATTAGGTAGTATAGGGGGGTCCCTGACGCTATAAAACGCTGACGGCGAACCTAAATATTTACCTCACTAACTAGCGTCACCAGCGACACTAATACAGCGATCAGAAAAATGATCGCTTAGCGACACTGGTGACAGGGGGTGATCAAGGGGTTAAAACTTTATTAGGGGGGGTTAGGGGGGTATCCTAGACCTAAAGGGGGGTAATACTAACTGTCCCAACACTGTCACTGTCACAAACTGACACTATGCAGTAATCAGAAAAAAAAAAAAAAAAAAAAACTGCTGGTGTCAGTTTGTGACAGGGGGGGGGGGGGGTGATTGGGGGGGGATCGGGGGGCGATCGGGGGGGGATCGGGGTGATTTGTGTGCCTGGCATGTTCTACTGTGTGTGTAGTGTTTGGTGCACTCACAGTGAAGTCTTCTCTCCTCGGGCCGGAACGGAAATTACCGAGCCGAGGAGAGATGACATCATTTCCTTTGCTGCTGTTTAGCATACAGCAGCAAAGGAATGATTCCATTGGCCGGCGGCGATCGCGAGGGGGGGGCCACGAACGGATGGTCTCCCCCTCATCACCGATCGCCGCTGGACAAAAGACGACCGCCTCGGGCACCGGGGGGGGTCCGATCGGACCCCCCACCCGCGGAAGGCAAATCACGTACCCTGTACGTGATTTTGCCTGTCCGTGCCACTTTGCCGACGTACATCGGCGTGAGGCGGTCGTCAAGTGGTTAAGCAACAAAAGTCCGACAGCCTGTCCGACAGACTTTCAACGGACTTTTGGCGGACTTCCAACGAACTTTTTAACAAACGGACTTGGCTACACACGATCACACCAAAGTCCGACGGATTCATACGTGATGACGTACATTGGACTAAAATAAATAAGTTGATAGCCAGTAGCCAATAGCTGCCCTAGCGTCGGTTTTTGTCCGTCTGACTAGCATACAGACGAGCGGATTTCTGGGTCCGGCGGAGTTACGACGTTAAGATTTGAAGCATATTTCAAATCTAAAGTCCGTCAGATTTTCGACTGGTAAAGCTCGCTGAAGGTCCGATGAAGCCCACACATGATCGGATTGTCTGCCGGACCAGTCCGGTCGAAAAGTCCAACAGTGTGTATGCTGCATTATATATACTAACACATAAGACACATTTTTCACAGCTATCACAGTGGAGGACTTGTTGGATTGCTCTCCATGCCCGGCTTACCGTCTCCTGTTGGCACTGCTGGGCCCTTCGAATCCCATACCCACAGTTTCCGGGTCAGACATTTCCAGGCGACTACCATTATTTGGTCATGAGCATGTGATGTCTTGCAGATTTGTAAGTATGGGCCCCTTTTGGTTGATACCCAATGTTTGCAATAACAGAATACATTATATTATGTGTCATATATTCCTAAACTATTTCTACTTTATACTTTACAGACAAGTGTGTGTGCATCAACCCCTGAGGAAGTGACGATATGTCACGAAATTCATCGGGTTACATAGATGCAAGTTCATACCTATTATGGATTGATCTTTGAAACACTGTACATGGCTATGGAATTTCAGTGGCGGGCCATCCATAGGGGGCGCCTGGGCGCCTGGGCGCTCCCCCCCCCCCCTCCAGGCAGTCACAAAAAAAATGTCAAAATTTTTTTTTTTAAACTGGCCCTTTAAAAAAAAAAATACAAAAAAAGGTCCTTAAGTGCACTGTGTTCGGACGTGGTGCTTCATTTGCGGGCATTTAGCCCGCCTTGCGGCACTTTCTGAAGCGCCAGGTAGCTTCCATCCGGTACATGTAGTATTTATTACTACAGCCGGGCAGTTTGATTGACATCTGAGTTTGATGTCACTTCCTGTTTTCTCTCTCCCATTGGGAGAGAGGAAACAGGAAGTATGAGAGGAACGGACCTCTCCACAGGAGACACCGCTGGAGAGGACAACACACAGCAAGGCAAATAACGGGGGGAGGGGGGTTTGATGTGACACAGGCACTCAGGCAGGCTGCTGCATTTGGTGGTGACAAAGGCTGCTGCATTTGGTGGTGACACAGGGTGCTGCATTTGATGGTGACACAGGCTGCTGCATTTGGTGGTGACACACGCTGCTGCATTTGGTGATGACACAGGCTGCTGCATTTGGTGGTGACACATGCTGCTGCAGATGGTGGTGACACATGCTGCTGCAGATGGTGGTGACACATGCTGCTGTATTTGGTGGTGACACATGCTGCTGCATTTGGTGGTGACACATGCTGCTGCATTTGGTGGTGACACAGGCTGCTGCATTTGGTGGTGACACAGGCTGCTGCATTTGGTGGTGACACAGGCTGCTGCATTTGGTGGTGACACAGGCTGCTGCATTTGGTGGGACACAGGCTGTATTTGATGGGACACAGGCTGCATTTTATGTGACGCAGGCTGCATGTAAGGAGGGACTCTGCTGGGGGCACCTGATGTAAGGATGGACTCCGCTGGGGACACCTGATGGCATCTGGTGGCAGGCAACGTGGCTAGTGACACACTCAGGGCTCCCACTGATTCTGCATTATGGTGAGTTGAATGATTTCCTTTTATATTACAATGTAATAATAGAAATAATGCTCTTCAATCATGACACCATAACAACCATGGTGGCGGGATGATTGAAGTGCTAACACCAGGTGTTTGGAATATCTTTATCTGCTGATTGTTAAAATTTCTAGAATACACATATTTCTATTGTTGTGTAGGATCTGGGCCTACTGTCCCTCCATCCCTCTCTCTCTCTCCCTCCATCCCTCGTTCATCTCAGACGCTAACCACACCACCTTAGAGCCACGCCCACTATTTTGCTGAAACCACGTCCATTTTCACCAAGTGGGAGGGGTCAAAAAGGAAGTATGAGAGGAACGGACCTTTCCACAGGAGACACCGCTGGAGAGGACAACACACAGCAGGTAAGTAATGGGGGAGGGGGGTTTGATGTGACACAGGCACTCAGGCAGGCTGCTGCATTTGGTGGTGACACAGGCTTCTGCATTTGGTGGTGACACAGGCTGCTGCATTTCATGGTGACACAGGCTGCTGCATTTGGTGGTGACACATGTTGCTGCATTTGGTGGTGACACATGCTGCTGCATTTGGTGGTGACACATGCTGCTGCATTTGGTGATGACACATGCTGCTGCATTTGGTGGTGACACAGGCTGCTGCATTTGGTGGTGACACAGGCTGCTGCATTTGGTGGTGACACAGGCTACTTTATTTGGTGGTGACACAGGCTGATTTATTTGGTGGTGACACAGGCTGATTTATTTGGTGGTGACACAGGCTGATTTATTTGGTGGTGACACAGGCTGCTTTATTTGGTGGTGACACAGGCTGCTGCATTTGGTGGTGACACAGGCTGCTGCATTTGGTGGTGACACAGGCTGCTGCATTTGGTGGTGACACATGCTGCTTTATTTGGTGGTGACACAGGCTGCTGCATTTGGTGGTGACACAGGCTGCTGATGTAAGGACGGACTCCGCTGAGGACACCTGATGGCAGGCGACGTGGCTAGTGACACACTCAGGGCTCCCACTGATTCTGCATTATGGTGAGTTGAATGATTTCCTTTTATATTACAATGTAATAATAGAAATAATGCTCTTCAATCATCCTGACACCATAACAACTATGGTGGCGGGATGATTGAAGTGCTAACACCAGGTGTTTGGAATATCTTTATCTGCTGATTGTTAAACTTTCTAGAAAACACATATTTCTATTGTTGTGTAGGATCTGGGCCTGCTGTCCCTCCATCCCTCTCCCTCCATCCCTCGTTCATCTCGGACACCACCTTAGAGCCACGCCCACTATTTCGCTGAAACCATGCCCATTTTCACCAAGTGGGAGGGGTCAAAAAGGAAGGGTGGGGTCTGGCGCCCCCCCATCCTAAAACGTCACCAGCTGCTACTGGAATTAATATGTATATATTGACCAATCTGCTTGACTATATGGCAATTATGTCTTTGTTGATCTGTTGGGAATTGTATTTACCAATAAATCTTTACTTTATTGATTTTATTATTGAGTGTGTTGCGATTCATCTAAAGTTCCACGGGCAATTCATGTTTCTTTGTATATTGTATGGGAATGGAGGCATTTCACGGAGCATGTCCAAGCATATTTCGTTAGTTTATTCTGGAGTGGGGCTTTAAGAAGCTGGTGTGTTATTTATTCGGGCAGAATTCCCAACCTGAAACATGGACTGATCCTTTAATATGAATGTGTAAATACAAAAGACACAAAGAACTGTAGCAATTCCTCAACTAAAAATATACATTTCACTGCTGAAAACAAGGCTGATCTATCTAAGTTATAGATAGACCCGGAATGAAAGCTCTTAACACACATCTCCCAATTTAAATTGAAGAGAAAATGTATGCTTTCTTTCATATATGACCTATAACCTTTGTATATTGCTCCGTGTCACCATAGTAATGCGGTTTGTGAAGAAGCCTATATTGCTCTGGTTTGTCCTCTTCTCTTCTGACAGATTGCTTCAGATATCTCTCAGGGTAAAGGATATTTAGGTCTAAAATGCTTCTAGTGAATGAAGTTCTCTTAAATCATTTTATAATAGAAAGATTGGACGGGAGGTGGAGAAAAGGAAAGGAGCGTATTAACCCTTTTGATCCGCTTTGATAATACAGTGGAATATGCTCGCACACTGTGCCCACGTGCTTAAAGAATATGTAACCCCAACATTTCATTTAATTTAAAAGTATCCTGTGCTCTTTGTATTGGATCCTTTGTGTGAAATGCCTGGTGATTCTGCCAGTCCCTCTGCTTTCTTATTTCAAATTGACCACGCTCGGCATGACAGCATATCTGTCTTAGCATGCCCAGTTTTCTGGCTGTGCTAGGAGCACAGCCTGACTGTCCTCCAATAGCCAAGACTTGTACTGTCATGCCTCCCCTTCAAAGCCATTCATTGGGGAGAGCAGTGTACTGCTGTTTCTCCACCCTAGGTTTTCTAAACCTGTTATGAAGCTAATAACAGAGATTATGTGATCACTTGTAAACAAAAGGGGAAAAAAAAGGTATTTATATATTTGTTAATAAATATAAACACAAATATTTTAAACTGAATGGTTTGTTAGGGCTCATATATACACTACTTTAAATTGTAGGGTTTTCAGTTTTACAGAGTAGAGTAGGGTTAGGATTTCTGTCAAGTTTTTTTTGCTGTTAGTGTCCCTTTGGGGAGACATATGCTCGTTTGACCAGTGTCACCAAATTCCTATGATACTTAGCCTCAACTAGTGGCCAAATGTGATAACAGCACAGGAAATCATCTAATAACATTTGTTTTTTTTGTGCCTTCAGCACAAAACAAATGTACATACACGTTCTCTAAATGAATTGCTATGCAATATGTTTATAAATACATCCCAAAGTCACACAATCTCTTTCTAAAGGCTAAGTTCACACTCTGAAAAAAAAGTCACTATGTATTCAAGGGCCCCAGTCATTTAAAATACACGGTTCAGCTTCTAGCCCTACCTTAGTTTAAATGCTATACTTGTAGGTCTTTTGCAGCACCCCCACAACCTATTCAAGAATCTCCCAATTGTCAGAAATCCCCTGTAAGCCGATTGTCACTGATGTATTCGCAAGATCCTCTGCATAGACAGTAATCAGTTTTTGTGTTTATGAAGTTTCCCTCATACCGCATGAGATTTAACAAAATCTTGCAAGATCTCACAGGTTTAAAACAAGATTTCCTGGGAAGGCAGTGGTGATGTGACCTTCCCAGGGGACATTTGTGCAGCTGGGCAATATCACCAATGCCTTGAAGAACACAGAAGAAGTGCAATTCTAAAAAATGACATCTTTACCAGGAAAAACTAAGATTTTAGATCAGCATGCAGGATTGCATGCAGCAGATTCAGAAAAATCAGTAGGAATGAGCTGAGCATTATGGACCAAAAATTCACTGTTCAGACATTTGGCTGAATCATGAATTTTTGGGATGTTTAGGGGGAATTGCTCCACCAAACGTTCCATGGAGCATTGCCAAACACATTGTTAGTCTTGCACTTGATGATGGTTTTTTCACCACACAAAGTTTTAGGGAGAGAAAGTTGGTTAGCGTTGTGTGCTATTACTGTTTTGCGCTTCTACAGTACTCAGTGCTATGTAAAGTAGTATATTCTGTGCGGTATATTTGTTACTAATGTGGCGCCTACCCCAATCTTCCGGGAGCCTAATAGTGAGAACCAGAAACAGGGAGGGCTGACATTGCTTCTCAGGGCTGAATCCATGGCTATAATGGGGAGTTTGGAACATAAATTGGGCACCAGCCACTTTAGATGTTTTCAATGCTTTAATGTAGAACTTGAAAGAAGTAGTAGGAGAGAGGGTTAGGGGAGGTTTCGGTTACCATGAAGATCACTTACAGGCACCTTAAACAGGAGTTCCACCCAGGGGGTCCATTAAAAAAAAAAAAAAAATTAAAAGTCAGCAGCTACAAATACTGCGGCTGCTGACTTTTAATTGGACACTTACCTGTCCCTGGGTCCAGCGATGCGGGGGATCGGAGCCCCGCTCGTCCCCCCTTCTGCTCGTCAGCGCCGGCATTTCAACTGTGGGCGCCGGGCTGTGGCTTCACAGCCTGGCACCCACTGTGCATTCGCGAGCGGCGCCGCGCGCCGTGATTGGCTGCTCAATCACCTGGGACCTGTAATGGGTCCCAGATGATTGACAGGAGGGAGGGAGCAGAGCCAAGCCCTTCCTGTGCCGAGGGGGAAGTGATGTCACCAGCCCAGGCAAAGGAAGAGGCAGACTACGAGGGACCACCTAGCAACAGGCATTTAGAGGTAAGTAAAAAAAATATCCAAATTTTTTTTGTTTTTGTTTTTTAGAATTTTCCAGGTATTTTTGTTTTTTTGGGTGGAACCCCACTTTAAATCCAGAGGTAGAACAGCTTTCTCTTTCCCGGATCTTGAAAACTTGGATAAGCCTCTCTCACAGACCTAGCAGCTAATAAAACTCCTGGATAGGCCTCTCTAACAAACTTAGCAGCCAGGAGCTAGTTACCACGTTTTAGATTGTAGAATAGGATTCAGCTTCACAGTGTCAGAACCTTTAAGACATCCGGCAACACTGTAGATATGTTTAGGTGTAGAATAAGTTCCAGCTTCACAGTGTCAGAACCTTTCAGCTGCCCCGGCAACACTGTAAGCGCAGTTTTAGTTATAGGTGCATCCTCCAAACGAGTCACCAGGCCCTCCTGAGAGAACAGCCTTCACCCTGGCTCTCTCCAACAAGGGTCCTCCCCTGGATCTTCTAAGCTTGGCTCGGCTTCTTCCACACAGGCACAAGACAGCCCAAGGACCACCTCAGGATTAGTAGGCCCCAGACAGGCTTCTGGGCCTATTGGCAGAGCTTGCAGCACATCCTCAGGCCAGGAGGGCCCAGGGTGAGAGAGAGCGAGCAGATGATCCAGCCCAAATAAATACAATTTCCCAGAATGCACCAGCGGCTAAGAACCTCCTACTGGGCTTGGCTGGAAAAAGAATTATTATTTATAGCTCAACCTTGTTGTAATTCTCATACTGGCCTGTGGTACCAGTGACACCTACTGGCAACAGTGAGAAATGCACAACTTAATTGAAATTAGAGCAGAACCAAATAAACTATACAATCAGTCTGAGCTGCCTAGAGCTCAGCCAAAAACTAAATTTACACTAAAGCCCCAGTTTTAAGAACAGGGTCTACGCTGATACTTTCAGTGAAGTTCAGTTTGTGTGGCTGGGGAGAGTGGAATGTAAGTCCTCCTGCATTTACTGTGATTTCCTAACCCCCAACAGTGCTTTTTAGGACTACTTTTTTTGTGTGTGTATAGATCAGCTACAGGTTCTGTTGCTGTGTTACTGTTTCCCCTCTTTTGTTATTTTTGTGTTTTTATATGGGTTTTATTGTGCTTGTAGTGTTGTTTGTGTTTATTTTTTATGAGATCAGCAAGGCAGCATGAATTTGTTGGTGTCACCACTACAGCTGCCACTTTTTTGCCACAGAGCACTGCAGATTATTGAGGTGTTGTTTATTCCCACCAAAACTAAAACAAATCAGAACATATTATAAAAAGGGCATAGAGACCTTGGGGAAGATTTACTAAAACTGGGCCACTGTGAATCTGGTGCAGCAGTGCATGATAGCCAATCAGCTTCTAACTTCAGCTTGTTCAATTAAGCTTTGATATTAAAACCTGGAAGTTTATTGGTTTCTATACATAGCCGCACCAGATTTTGCACTCTCCAGTTTTTAGTAAATAACCCTCAACCTGTGTTAAAGACACACTGGGGGAGATGCAAACAGCATTGTGGGTCTGACAAAATGACTGGGCTAAGCAACTAAAGGTGATATGAACAGCAGGAGTGTCCTTTGCAGGAAGTGTGACTTGCCCAAACATCTCAAGGAAAAGGTAAGCATGTATATTAAAGACCCCTCTCAATGTGTTCTATATAGGGGCTAAAAGGCTGGAAGCCCCTCATGACATAAGGCCACACTGGCAATAAAGTGGGAGAGTAAAGAACAAGAAAGAGAAAGAAAGGAATAACCCAGACATCAAGGGGGGAAAAAAGGGGGTGTCTCTTTTAACTGTAGGAAGCCGTCAGTACAAGTACAGCTCCGGTCAAGTTACTTATCAATATCAGTGCAATAAAATCAAGTCAAGTCAAACCAATAGAGCTAGATTTGCGATACATCTCCTCTTTCCCATTCACTGAAGCTACAATTTCTTCCATGAGGACAAACTCCTAAACTTTACACAGCTGCAAACTAATTAGAGGGATACAGGACTTGGCTGTGTTCAGAAGGCGAATCAACAAGGAGCATTTATAGGAGGAAAGCTGCTGGGTCATTTCCCAGTTTCAGCCCTGGTTCACACTGACCGTTCAGCTGAACTCGCACAATTTCCCGCATGTCAGTCCCGATTTCCGGGGCGGGTTTCTGCACAGATGTCAATGCAAATCACACCCTGAAATCCCCAAAAGTAATACAGAAACTACTTTTTAGAATCAGTACAGCGCCGCAAATGCGATTTGAATGGTGCCATTGCAGACAATTTGCGCTGGTTTGGCATGCGATTTGACATGTCATATCGCATGCCAAATCGCATCAATGTGAACCAGGGCTTACATCCATTAATTTGAAGGGTATGTCTCCCACCTGCTTTCAGAAAATGTGCAGGGCAAAGATAACAGCCCAAAAAATTACTCAAATTATTATTAATTAATTATTAATTATTAATTAATTATTAACACAGATCCATAATAAAAATAGATGCTCCATAATGACATCAGGTACAGTTTATATTTGTCCAGCTTGTAACAATGATTCTGAATTTCCTGTCAGTGAGTCATACAGGAAACAATGCTCCAATCCTCAACCATTGCAAAGACTATCAGGTGCAAGTCCATCCTTGCCCCATGAAGATACACTGACAGAAAAGGAGAAGCCACACACCACTTGGCTCAGCTGATTCTGGCTTCTTCTTTTCTGTCAATTAAACTAGGATAATGTCTTATGCCCCTGATATTCTCTCCTTTCTCCCTCATCCACAGCCTGTGAACTTCAGCACTGTAAAGCCTCTGTCAGCCTTCCTCTCTTTCTGAGCCAAGATCAAAGCTGGAAATGGAAATTTTAATTGAAGAAAGTGACATATATTTTTGAAACCAAGGAGAGGGGGAGAATTCTTAGCAGGGAAGTGACTGCTCTGGACAAAGAACCACAAAATAAAAATAAAGCGGTGTTCCGTCCAAAAAAAAAAAAATGTCGGCACAGGCAGCTGATGTTTCCATCAGCTGTTCAGTGCTGCCGCTGCCATTGCGAGTAAGGGAACCTGGCAGTGTAGCCTTTCAGCTTCATGCAGGGATCCCTACTGCGCATGTGTGAGGCCCGCTCCTCTCTCCTACTGGCCCAGTGGCCGGGGGAGGAAGAGAGAGCCCCGCGGTGACGTCACGGGCCACGGCCCGGACTCCCGGAAGTGGGAAAGGATACCTGTCAAAGGGAGGGGGGGAAGAATCCCTGCATTAACCATTTGACATCCGTGCTATGGCCGAATGATGGCCACAGCGCAGACCTGAATTTCCGGGAGGCCGTCATATGACGGCCTCCCCTGTGCACGCGCCCTGAAGGGTGCGCGTTGAGCTTGCTGTGATCACCGAGTCACTGAGACTCGGGTGATCACCGATCCAAGTAAGGGGCCGGTCAGCTGATCACATAATGTAAACAAAAGATTGGTAATCCTTTTTTTTCTACTCACGCTGATAGCGTGAGTAGAAAAAAAAGCCAATCACCGGCTCAGCTGCAAGGGACATTGGTCACGAAGTGAAAGAGGGACATCTGCCTCATCTGTGCCACCTGCCATTGCCACCTAACAGTGCCCACAGTGCCACCTATCAATGCCCACAAGTGTCACCTATCAATGCCCACAAGTGCCACCTATCAATGCCCACAAGTGCCAGCTATAAATGCCCACCAGTAGTGCCAATCAGTGCCACCAAACAGTGCTGCCTATCAGTGTAACTGATCAGTGCCCATTATTGCCACCCATCAGTGCCCATCACTGCCACCTGTCGGTGCCCATCAGTGCCGCCTCATCAGCGTACATCAATGAAGGAGAAAAATTACCTGTTTTAAATTTTTTATAACAAAATATTAAAAAAAAATTTTTTTTTACATTTTTTTAACAAAAAATAAAAACCACAGAGGTGATCAAATACCACCAAAAGAAAGCTCTATTTGTGGGGATAAAATGATAAAAATTTTGGGTACAGTGTTGTATGACCGCGCAATTGTCATTCAAATTGCATCAATGCTGAAAGCTGAAAATTGGTCTGGATAGGAGGGGGGTTTACGTGCCCAGTAAGCAAGTGGTTAATTCAGGTACGGTTTTCTCTCTGGCAAGTCCTCAGAAGAACAGTGAGCAACACAGACATCACCACATCTCACAACAAATCTCATGAAATTAGTAGAAAAAGTCAACAGTATTTTAGATGATCACAGACTGCAGATATATACTGTAGCATTTAGACTATAAAATAGGAGTGCCTAGACACAGTCAGGTCTGTATACTCTGTTATATGCTGCTGGACATACTGTATATGTAGAAATTTGGAGTTGAGATACAGAGATATAATCACTGAAGGACTGCTGATGATATCACCCTGTGCTGTGTAGACATACTGTAATGTAGCAGCAGGCAAGGTATTCTGAGTGGGCAATTTACAGTGCATGTATATCACAGAGGCAGAGGCTACCAGAGCTATCAGAAGTGTTACTATACCACTCAGCTTTCTGAGATGGGAAAGAGGGACACCCTTTAGCACAGAGTATGTAGGCAAAGGATGCAGCCCTGCAATGCCCCCAATTGAGTGGACCATAAATATTAGATAAACAAAAACTGATTAGCCAAACCAAGAAGTACCTTTTTGTCATTGTTGGTACTTATCTTTGCAATGGGGGTCCTGACTCCACTTCTTTCCTATGCATTAAAGCTCCATGTTCTGCATGCAGAGCAAATTTGTGTATTCTCGTCAGGCAATGGCTGTGTGGGAACTTCTGGCTGTGCCACTAATCTCCCATGTAGTTTTTATAATGATGCATCCAGTGCAGTCTGTATTTTTTACCATTGGCCCAAAGTGCACAGCGGCCACGTCACTAGCAGCTCAGACCACTTATATTTCAGGTACATGTAGTCCCTACATTGCCGCTGCTTCATGCTGACCACCATACCACAGCGAGTAAAAGGATGGGGCTAGAGTGGTCATGTGACAGGTTCCTTGTCCATTAGAAACTCATCTGTTAAGCTGGCCATACATTATACAATTTCCCTTTTCAATCTCCTTTATGCCCCGTACACACGGTCGGACTTTGTTCAGACATTCCGACAACAAAATCCATGGATTTTTTTTTTTTGGATGTTGGCTCAAACTTGTCTTGTACACACGGTCACACAAAGTTGTCGAAAAATGCAATCGTCCTGAACGCGGTGACGTAAAACACGTACGTCGGGACTATAAACGGGGTAGTGGTCAATAGCTTTCATCTCTTTATTTATTCTGAGCATGCGCGGCACTTTGTCCGTCGGATTTGTGTACACACGATTGGAATTCGGAATTTCCGACAACTGATTTTGTTGTCGGAAAATTTTATATCCTCCTCTCAAACTATGTGTGTCGGAAAATCCGATGGAAAATGTCCGATGGAGCCCACACACGGTCGGAACTTCCGACAACACGCTCCGATCAAACATTTTCCATCGGAAAATCCGACCGTGTGTACGGGGCATTAGATTTACCTTCAACTATGTAGTACAAGGGCCTGCCTGCATACAAATTGACCTCGCATTATATGGTTTTGGTAAATCTAAAGGAAAATTGTACAAGAAAATTGTATAATGTATGGCCAGCCTTAATTAAGGCCCATACACACGGGTAGAATGTCGGGAGACATTTGCCAGTACAAAAAATACTGGCCGACATTGCAGAACTAACCTTGCATGGTTAGTACAGCGACTCCGACCAGAGCTGTGGGTTTTTTTTCGCGCAACCCGCAGGGTTGCACAAAAAAAACCTGTTATGTACCCGGCTTTATGGTGGTAGAAATACCACTGCTCAGATCAATAATCTGATAAAATTATAGTTTTCCTTTAAACAAAATGTGCTTATTCTATTAATTATGCAGCAATTGCACAATGCAAAACAGTGCATGTACTTTGTGTCTGTTTGAAATGACTAGGTTTTCTCCCCTCTGGCATTTTTATATGCCTCCTAATTTTCTGTCATTGTGTTTTAATTAAACCTAAGTGCTAGGATTGATTTCCTGCCAGATAGACAATTCCTTACTTGTAATTGCAATTCTATGCAGAACCTTAAGGAGAAATCAGCTTAGTTAGATGAGAATTGAGATTAATACATACATTAATGCTATTTTTACACAATTTACACAAACAATTGATCAAACTCTACCTTACTTTTACCTTACTTTAATGTAACAGGCTCTAAATTATTTATAGAATAAATTGGATTCATTTATTGCTGTGGGAGATAAAGTTATTTGCAAAGTAAAATTGTTTTCACCATACTCAGGATGTTTTAAATAACTCAGCAATGTATCATATCAAATCTTGATGAAATAGTGGAGGGGCATTAACGGCAAATGTTCTTATTTAATAAGATCGTATAATGTGCTAAGCCTAAAGATCCATAGTCATGTCACATTGGTTGTACTTTCAACCAAACTGTCAAGCCATCCAATGGCTGGTGCCATAACTGATCACATCTGGAAGTTGAAGATTAAACCAAAGCCAAGATGGCAGCTTCCTTGGCTGTAAATGATAGCAGGGCTTACTGCCACTTTAAAGTACAACTAAAAGCTCCTGTATTAAAGTATAAAGACGTATTTGTCTCTCTGGTGACCAGTGGAAGTATATCCCTGCAGAGGTGTCAAAAATCTTAAACCACGGGACCAAGTCCACCCTAAAGAAAATAATCCAGTTTGGGTGGACTTGAGCTTTAAATTGTTATCATGTTGCAAAGAAAAATATGCCTTCAATATGCCTTTAAACACATTATGAAGCATGCATCCTCTACAATATACAGGGCAGGCGAGTTTAAAGAAGAGCCTCAGATTAGTATTTATGTAATCCAGGCATTCAAATGTAAACTTCTGGGGTAGAACGGGCAATCAACATAAACAGCAAAACAACACACAATTTCTACACAAATGGGAGCTGAAAAAAACAAAACAAAAAACATTCAGAAAGAGTCCTATGTAATTTCTCTGCTATTTTCAGTAATTGCAAGTTTAGTGAATAAATCTTTTTATGCAGAAATTTTCACTGTGAGCTGAATCCAAAATATTTATAAGCAGAGTGCAGCCTGAATGCTTAACAAAAGATATGGTATGTTCATATTACAGATATATGCAATCACAATCTTTCAGTTCTTTATTATACTTACTAAATAGGCTTTGTTCCTGGAATTCTCAGAAACCTGTGTTAAAGCCATTACAGTAATTACATATGACAGGCAACTCAGGAGAAAATTTAGGATTTGATTCTGTTATGTTTTTCTACTTTATTTCTTATCCCAAGTAAAAAGAAAAGAGATTGATTTTAAAAAACCTTCTTTGACTCTCATGCAGCCTAAGGGCCCATTCGTACCAGCAGCATCGGGCACTCAGTCCCAACACAAGAACAGGGCAATTAGCCCAATGTCCTATGTCCGCGTTGGTGTGCAGTGTAGGACATGCTGTATTTTTGCATTGCATATTCCAATGCAGTGTAGTACAGCATGCTGCAGTGCATAAAATACCATTTAAAGTGGACCTTCAGTCATTTCTTTAACTTTCCAGCTATTAAATCTTCTGCCCTTGTTGTTTTCATTTTGGATAGTAAATTTTTTTTCTCTGCCAGTAAATTCCTTATACAGCCCACTTCCTGTTTCTTGTCTGGTAAAAAGCCTAGGCTTATGACATCATGCACAGCTCTCTCTCTTACTCTTATGAGAGTTTGCCAGGAAGGGAGGGGGGGATGAGTCATAAGAGGGCCAATGAAAGATGCAGAGCTGGAGGTGTGCCTCTGTGTGTCTGTGTAAATCCAGGAAGTGAACAGGTAGCAGCTTCAGCTGCCCACAGTTAAAATGGTTTCAGCCAGACTCAGCGGAGGGAGATTTCTGCAGCATATTTGGCAAGTAAAGAATCACAGTATACATAAAATAATATGCAAAGTAGTTGGAGGGAAGCTTTAGAATGGCAAAGATGTTTTTTTTATAAATTATGTGAGCAGACTGCAGTTCCTCTTTAAACGCTTAAAAAAGGTACTGCAATACCTGCCAGGGCACTACCAACACACGTGCAATATGCTCGCGGTAATATGCGGGCTATGGAGTGAATGGGCTGATATTTCAGTTTTAAATAGACTATGGTGAGATTTTTTTTTGTTTTTTGAAAAATGAGTAACTGTTATTAAATTAGAAATATCACCAACTTCACTCATATATCATGTAGATATATAGGAAGGCCTGTTTACTGGCCTGAAGTTATGGGAGGAGCCTGGAGGGTATTTAACCAGACCACCCAGGATGGTCTGTGTCGGTTCCAGTGCGAGGTACCCACCCACTAATTCCCCTTCTTGGGGTACTTCTCTTCAAACAATTTCTCTACAGAAACATCCATTACTTTCTTAAGGTATGCGCCCTTCTCTGGCATACCACCCAGCAGATCTGAGTTTACCATACAGCAGGGCACACTTCAGGTCTATTTTATGTTGTTAGTCTTGTGATGTGTTTATGTGCTTCATATCTCTCAGGACGGAGGGCTCCGACCATAAATATACCTTAAGTCAAATCTGGCACAAATCCTGTAATGTTTTTTTTCTTCCCTTCATCAAAAATGTTTCCCCTCCACTGACATGATGGGACATAGGACACCCCCTCTGGAAAAATATTTAATGCGACAGGGGCAAGGCGCAGACAACATTGCTCTTTCCTGAGTGGCTCTGCCACGAGTGATGTGCAGTTTCACCGCCACAGTTTTTAACGAAAGCAGGATAACTAAAGCTGGATGAAGATACAAGAACTCTGCTCCACTCTGAAAGACAACAAGCAAACCAGCATTTGACATTCATTATATATGAAGTCAGATTCCCACTCTCTATCCACTAACATGCTCCTTCTTCTCTTCCTTCTCACATCGGTGTCTTCTATCTTCAAATTATCCTTAATCTACCCCTCCTCTCTACCCTACAGCATGCACCTATCACCCTCCCTTCTACCCTCTCCCTACTACTGCACCCATCATCTCCTGTATTTGCTGCACCCACATGCTGACATAAACTCCAGGGCCATTAGACATGTGCGCTCATGCACATCCCACTCCCAATCCTAATCCTGTATTTTATTTATTGTATTATAACTGTATTGTCTCCCTTGTATATTGTAAAGCCCTGCGTAAACTGTTGGCGCTATATAAATCCTGTATAATAATAATAATAATAATAATAATAATGCTTGAGCACATACAATCTGATTTCCATACAACAGTGGGCCACTTATCTGAAAGCCCTCAACCTTGGGGTACTATTCTGTATACCTAATGTGTCAGGCTGGTCTCATTAAGGTGAGGAAGCAAGCAGTTTTTCTTTACTTTTTAAAATTTGTTTATTGCCTGGATTTAAAAACAAAAAATACATTTTTTTTTTAAGTAAACATGAATATGAAATCAGTCATATCTTTATACTACAATCTGCTCTCTGCAATGCTCCTGTTCCCTGGCAGCTGCTGGTCTTGATCCAGCATGCTGATTTTGGCTGAGCTAGACTCTCCCTGTCTCACCTGACCCACCTACTGGGTGGAGACAAAACCTGTTTTAAGCCTGCCAAGCCCTTAGTGTCATGCTTCTGATAGTGTTTGCAACACATGCTTCAAGCTCCCTGTTTGCCTGCCCTGTCCCTGTGTCTTGACCTTTACATCCGTCTGATTTTCGCCCTGCCATCTAGTTTGAACTCCCTTGTTATCGACATCAGATCATACTTTTGACTATTCTCTGAACTCAGCCTGCCTTTTGACCACAGATTTGATCCTGACTACTCTCTGAACGTTGCCTGCCCTGAACCCGCACTGCCATTGGACTGCTTTGCTTGTGTACTAGTTTGCTGTACTTAGCTCGCGCCTGCCCCGGTATTGTGCATTGTGTATAAGACCTGGGGGCAACTGAGTACCGGTAGACCTGCTTGCCTTATGGGAAAGCAGACTGCTATAGGTGATGAACACAGAGCCAGCTATAGTGCCTCACCATCATGCTAGGGATATGCGTGCCAACCTCTTTTTCATGTTTTCCAGACTCTAAATTTGTTCCTCTGATGTGCAGCCTATAAGACACCAGTTATTTACAAAACCTTAGTAAGTCCTCCTAGGGGTGACTTGTCCCATCAGATATTTTAGTACAAGGGTAAAAAGAAGCTGCAAAGAAAGCAGTGTCTGTCATGCGTTCTTCTTGGACTCCGATATGCTGTATAAAAATTGCTGCAATATGAATTGACTGTGGTAATGTATAAAAACATGTTGACTGGTCATGTTACCTTGGTGGTAGGTGGTTAAAAATTGGTAGTTGATCTGCATTTTCTCTGAATGAAATGTGATCTATGAATGGGGGAGGGGTAGATGATTGAAAGGTCCATTTCCTTGGGGACTTTTAATACCAAGGGACAGGAAGTCCCCACCTCTCTGTGTATACAGCTGCGTTTTGGTAATGGGATGCGTGGAAGGAAACTGACACCTATAGGACTGGAGTGATAGGACCAACATTACACGCTCGTACCCCTGCAGGGGTGGAGCGCTCCGGTGAGTGCAACCACATTGGGGGGACCACCAGTTGTTACTGCACAATTGTTATGAACTTTTCTTGCACCAAACAACATATGGTTTTGCGATTTTTAGCTGCGATTTGGACACATTATCAATGATTTTTTATTGCTTATAATTATTGCACATTTACACATTATTGGTGGAAAATTATTGTTTTTGGACATTTATAGTTTTTGGCACTTCATCACTTTATATTTATTCATGTGAAGATGTATTTATGGTATTTAGTAATGCTGCTTGATATTTGCGATTCTTTGCACATATAATACTAATTTTCACCTGATCAAGGTGTTTTTCACTAACACAAGGATATATATATATTTTTTTGTAAGTAATTTTTTGGATCATACCAAAAAATTTCACATTTTTTATCTTTACACTTTTATTTATACACTTGTATTTCTTGCTAATTTTTATTTATACTCCTAACACAGCGCCACTCCCTATACTTTGATCTATACAGATTGAGTGCGCATCTGCGCGTCTTCTCCTCTGGGGTCAAAGAGGGACAGAGCAGTCCTAGCTGCATGGGTTCTGGAGCTTCCTGGGCCGGAACAGACGAGACAGGAGAAGCTTGATTCGAGGCATTAGGAACCCTGGACAACATCCAAGTGAGATGTGGGTGGCCAACGGACCTCTCGGAACGTCTCTCTCTGAGACGGCGGTCAATCTGAATTGACAGGTTTATAAGCTCATCCAGCGTCTGAGGTATTCCTACACGTGCCAATTCATCTTTAAGAGGGTCGGACAACCCCAGCCGGTATTGGTGACGCAAGGCCGCGTCATTCCACTCTGTATCAGAGCTCCAACGTCTAAACTCTACAGCGTAATCTTCGGCCGCCCTGCGGCCTTGTTGTAGAGAGTGCAAGGCGGCTTCTGCAGTGGCCGTTAGTTGGGGATCCTCATATAGCTGGGACATTGCTATGAAGAGGTCATCCAAGGACTCCAGAGATCTGGATTTTTGCTCCAGCAGATGATGGGCCCAGGTCTGGGGTTTGCCGGTCAGAAGTGATATAACGAACCCCACCTTAGTGGCTTCCAAAGAAAATGTACGGGGTTGCAAGGCAAAATAAAGTTCACATGCGTTGCGGAATGCCCAGAACTGGCAACGTTCTCCAGAGAACTTTTCAGGTGTAGGCACCCTGGGCTCCGGTGGGAGCATTACTACGGAGGGTGCTGTGGAGGGGTTAGCAGGTGCTGCTCCCTGAGGAGATGCTGAGAGGGCCTGGACCTGTCCTTCCAGTCTGGTATAGCCCTCCTGTAGGCTTTTAATCGCTTGGGTGAGGCCCGCTAGGTGCCTGCAAAGTTCATCCATGGGGGAGGCCCCCTGCCCGGACTCAGTCATGGCTGCCTGATACTATCAGGTCCCTCACTTACCAGACAGGTGAGTCCGCTTGGGCAGAGGGTAGGCCCCCTTACGTATCCGACTCGGGGCCCCTGATAGAGCAGACTGGAAGCCCGCGAGTACGGAGTGGTATGAGGGCCTGGTGTATTGATCCTGGAGAAAGGTGGTCTTTCAAGCAGCAGGTAGAACTCAAGAACACTGGAACTGATGCTGAGCAGGAGCTTACTAGGCTGGTCACACACAGGCTGAGGTCGGCAACGGGCTGGCAGCAGAGGTACAAAGGGAGCAGGCAGAAGCAGGGTCAAACAAGCCGGGGTCGGGTTTAGGCAGCAATCAGGGAGGTCCAAAAGGCAAGCCGGGTCGTAACAGGTCAAAACTTCAGAGATACGGAACACAGAGGGGATCACGGAACTTAGGCACAGAGCTGTTGATCAGGCAGCACCGAACAGGAATTGAGGCAGACCTAAATAGGCTGATTGGCGCCAAACGCCACGCTCGTGCCACCCTGCACGCCATGGCTGGCCAGACCAGACACGCCGGTGCCCCCAGGAACAGCACGCACAGGAACACGAGCACCAACGCGCCCCGGCGCGCACCGGCGCCCAACCAGGTAACCTCTCTGACAGCTTCTATGAATAGTGGAGCTGGGTAGACAGGGTGGGCATTGTCAGGCACTCTTGATGAAAGCCTGTGAGAGTTACTCAATTCCATTAACCCCTGTTGCACCAGAAGATTAAGTTGGTGGGAGCACATGAAGAGAGGAGGTTTCCACCTGCAAGTTATGCCCCTTGTGCTGACTTTGTGTTTTTTTTATTTTGGCTGCGCTTAAAACATTTTTGTTTTCTCAACTTCAACCAGGAACCCTGGAGTCCTTCACCATGTTTTTGTTCGAAACCTAGGTGATGCATACACGCTATGCATAATCCCACTATATATATATATATATATATATATATATATATATATATATATATATATATATATATATATATATATATATATATATATATATATAAAAAACATATACAGTATATATATATATATATATATATATATATATATATAATGACAGTGCTTGACCCTGCCACTGTGTGAACATAGGCAAAAATGACATGGGGGTTGCACTAATGCAGGGTGAAGAGCTCTGGAGTGTCGTGTCTGAGCTGGGAAGACTAGGTTTTCCGTTTTCTCCATGCTTTCTAATTCCAGTTCAGGGTCTGGAGCTTGGAGACTTTGAAGAGATTTGGGTGGCAAGACGTTTCCAATGCTGTGTCCAGGTAATACTGGTGACCTACAGAACAAAAAAGTTGCGCTAGTAGAAAAAGGTGGTATTGGGCTCCCAGTGCTAGGTACCACAAATCACAGTGGTAATACTACATAATAGTGAAAAGGAGGAGCCACGTCCTGACGTCACCGCTGCACGTTCAGTCCCGGAAGCTACGGGCTGTTTGGAAGCCGGCCAGCTCATTCATATTGTCTTTTGCCCATACATTTTCGCCGATCTGTAAGTGTCCATTTGTCTTGTATTTATTCCATTAACTGTTAAAGGATTTACACTATGTGGAGCACTTTGTGTTTTTTTTTTGTGATCACATTGCCCTGCTGAGATTTGTGCTGACGATCCCCACTGACGCTGCGGTATACAGTGCCTGCCTGTGAGATCCCGGGCTGGGGTTACAGCCATCTGCTTAGCGTGGTCCCCTGTAACAAGGGACCATCGCTTTCCAGTAAGCGGCAGTGTTTTTTTCGTGGTGGAGGTTTCATCTTTGCACTTGTCACTACAGTGTGGAATGTCACTACGCATCACCTTGGGATACGTTTCTTGCAATATGGACTTTTTTTTTCATTTTTTTAAATATTTATTACATATGTAATTCTTTTGTTTTTTACTGCACTCAGTTTATGGACATTCTTAATTGAACTTCCTTTACATTTGCACGTTTTTCTGATTGCATTTGTTTTTTGTATATTTATAGCACTTTAATTTGCACTTTAAATATTTTCACTATTATGTAGTATTACCACTGTGATTTGTGGTACCTAGCACTGGGAGCCCAATACCACCTTTTTCTACTAGCACAACTTTTTTGTTCTGTAATTCTGATTGGTGTCGTATAACACTTTGTAGTTGCAGCTCCACTTTTATATCTGATTTGTTAACGCAATATTTTATATACATAATGGTGACCTACAGACTGGCTGTGTGAGTGTGCAGGTAAGCTCACTCGTTATAAGCAAGGCCTGTCCAAAGCTCAGGGCTCCCATCAGGAACAAGGTGTGTGCTCCCATTTGGAGACAGAGATACTCTACCCCTACTCAAGAGACAGCACTCCATGCTGGAGGAGAGATTCTATGTCCATGGGACTGAGAGAGTCCAGGTGGCTAAGACTGAGAGAGTCTGGGAGATTCAAAAAGCCAAGATGACTATGGATCTTAAGGAATCTGTAAGTCTCCGAGGAGTGAAGGAGCCTGGAGTGCGCCCCTATTGAGAGGGCAGGAGTGGGCCCATACAGCAGGGCGCTGTATCTACAGCCTGAGTGAGCCAGGAAAGCCTAGAGAGCCAGGAGAGCTGGGTGAGATGGTTTGAGTGACCAGTGATAAGAGCAGCAGTGCTGCTGAAGAGAATCAGGTGGCTTGGTATTTTTTTGTTATTTCTTTCTACTGGTAAAAATCCCCTGAAGGAAGAAATATATTAACATCTCCCCACACAAACACACATATACACATGGACAAGCTGGCTTGTTATATGTATGTCAATCCCTACATATTTTTTTTTTATACAGATACATGTAATGCAATCTGATCTATATTTTTAATCCTTCGATAACTGGTGATTGTCAGGAATTTTGTATCTCAGTAATGGTGCCACTGTGCCATCTCCAAAAAAGAAATGATTTTGCTTTAGCAGATCTAACTGCTCAGGGAATGATTAATATATTCAACTAAAGTTGATTATAGTCATCCTAATGAGTGATAGCTCATTGACGCAGATCTGCAAATTTCTCCAATCAGGATGAAAAGACTCTTTGTCCTGCGGAGAAATCACTTTAACATGTTTCCGCATAAGAAGAGGCCGTCATCTAGACAGCGAAAAAAATAAGCATTAAATATTGTGGATATCGAAATATCTGATATGCAAATGTATGCGCAGAGAGCATTTGTATTCTTCAGTGTAGTTCTTTGAAGTTCTGCATCCTTTTCATGTGCAAGTACACAAGCTTTTGTCTTTGATGCTGTTAGTAATGCTTTATGAGAACAGACCCCACCCTCCTTTCATAAAACAGATGGGAAACATATGCCGAATGCACTGTTCATGTATGATATAGTACACTGATTGCTGAGTATTGCTGAAGTATCTGCCAGAAAAAGAGATGCTGTGGTGTTTTTTTTAAAGTGAATTTAAATTTCAAGAACTGACTAAAGCATATATAACAAAAAGGTCCATATAAAACAGAATTCAATAAAAAGCTTCTGCCTGTATGGTATTCTCATTATTTTTGTATTCCGTATTTTTTTATTTCTATGAGATTTACAAATGTTCAGAACGTGTTTATAATGACTGATAATAGCTTACTAAATGTAACTTTTTAAAATGTTGTTATTTTAAATAATATTACTATTATTATTGTGAAAAACGAATCTAGGATAAAATGACAAACTGTATACATAATGCCCGAAAAAAAGGATTTTTCCAATAATTGCAAAAAATGACATAAACTCCTGACTCCCTCAATGTCTTTATTATAACCTAATAAGAGGATTTAACATTTTTAGAAATAGGTGAGGTTAGAATAGGTGGGATAAGGGGGCTGAGATGAGGCTGAATGTTTGAGTTAGAAGTGGTAAACTTTTAATGACAGGGAGAAATGTTGGTTTATCAAATAATGGTATTAAGACGTAATATGATAAAATAGATAATGGTATCTAGACTTAGATGAAATTAGGAATTTTTCAACGTCGTTGCATCCCATTACTAAGGAGGAGGCTGGTGGGATAGGCGAGATCCCCTGAAGGATTGACATCCCAGGGCAGCCAAGATAAAAGCAAGTATACACAGAAATATTGTAATATTGAAATTTTGCAACCAGTCAATGAGGTGGTTCAAAATGGCATTCTTATAACAACGAGCAAAATTATAGAGAACTATCACCACTGCATGAATGTCCATGAGGGATATGACCTCTCATGTGGCTCTTACACTGGGTACTGAGAATTGGTGGAACATTCCACTCGGGCTGGGCTACTCAGGTGGGTCAAAGTTTGACTTAGTGTAGCGAGGTCCCGTGGCTCTTGAGGTCTAATGGTGACCTCCAGAGTTGGGGACAGCTGACATCCTTCTGTGTAAAGTGGGTTACAAAGCATGGTGGTTGCGATGCAAGGTAGATTAATGGGCGCCAGACACTTCTTGAATGCAAAGAGATTTATTGTCTCTTAAATAGAACTGTGGGAGAGAGGGTTGGGGCCTGGGCACCCTTTCGTAGTTGCAATGTTAATTTAGCAGACTCCGAGACTTCTATAGGTAGACAGCCATGCAGGGAAAGGCATCCAGCAACACACCACATCTGCATGAGTAGGACCGCTGTCTCCTATGGCAACAATGGTGTTCGATGGCTCGGTTCTCAGTGCAGAGGCGGCAGGGACAGATGCAGCATCACTCCGATGCTGCATCCACCTAGGTAAGTATGATTATGGAAAAAAAAAATCCCATACTTCTCTTTTAACTAATGCCTGGAAAGCTTCGGCATAAAAAGATTTGTCGTTACACCTGAACCATCCTAGGACAGCCTACTTCGTCATCAGTGCTAAAAATGCTGACCTCGTCTCTTCTGCAATTTCACGATAGGTTATATGTTGATTATCCAGGTTCAGGCACTCCACATGCTGAATCTTCACAGAAATGACTGCTGTGGGCTGAGAACTACTACGGCCCAGATCGTCATTGACAGACATACGGCCATCTTTGAAACATTTACATCATTCAAATGTTTTACAGAGTGTCCCATCACCGTACTGTCCTTAAAGTTTTCTAGTTATCTGGTTTTACAAGAAACTTCATCACCACATGCTGTTCCATGCATGCACTAACACTGTTGTCTGCCATCTTGAATAACGTTCTCTGGACTGGCCTGTGACATGTGCGCCACCTATCAGTAATAGGACACACTTGCCTTTTATCACTGTGTGTAGTACCGCCACGTTAGCATCCCTTATTATACCTGTAAAACGAAAAGTTCCGGTTTGACATGAACACCCCTCGTACTTAATATAGACCTTGGGTGCTGCTTTACATTACCACTAGAAGCTTGTAGTGGGCAAGGAAATTCTGATATTCAAAGAGGAACAGCAGTATCTGTATGGCGTGCCATGATCGAGCTAGGATTATCCAATTATTTTCAGGTTGTCGAGTCCTGTTGATTTTGCCTAGTTCTGCTGGAATCAGCCTCCGGCTATCTCTTTCTCTGTGACAAACTTGGCATAGTGTGTTTTAAATACCACTCCGGTACAGTAGGATAAGATTCAGAGGCAAAGACTTTACATTTTAAGATGTGACAAGTTCAACTAGGCACCGTAAGCAGTATTTTATGCTTATTTCTCTTAATAAAATGAGCAGAGCAAGTCAGAGTGGATTAAAACCAAGAATTCGACCATAGACTTTGACCTTCCATTGAAATGTAATAGCTGTTGTTATAGCCATTTGACTTTGTGAAAGTGTATTTGGTGTCTGTTGGGGTCATGGTTTTAAAGCCCACAGCACGGAGTCTGTGCTTTAAGGTTTTTACCTGCACACCTCACTTCCTAACATAACTTTGTTAGGAAGCAGACAAAATAAGCATATGTCAGCCAGAAGTTTGAACTCCACCTTGCTCCTCCTCCTGGCTAGCTATATTATAGTGGGAGGTCAAAGACAGCATTTAAACTAAGAAGGTTTTAACCTTTGCCAAGTTTATTACAAAAGAAACATTTTGTACATATAGTAGTTAAATTTTAAAGAAAAACTCTGCCTTTTAGTGGAAATATGAAAGGAATAATCCATTTGAAAAAAAAAAAAATCTCACTGCTTATGTTGGAACATTAACTTTTGACAGCTGAATTGAAGTAACAATTCAGGTAGATGGTGCTTCCCAACAAGGACTTTGCTGTTTTGCTGCAAAAAAGGAAACTGATTATTTATGCCTCTAAAGTCACTGATCGAGACAGATATCAGCTATTTCCAGTAGAAAAAGAATGAACAGTTATATTTGTATGTGAACATTTCCATAAATATATAGGCGATGGGAAACTCAGTTTATCAGATTACAAACATATGAAAAGTGTTGGAAATTGGATTAAAAAAACATGATGCTACCACTACAAAAACATTGTATAGATTTACAAAACTGGGAACATGATTTTAGTTGCCAATACCCTTAGCAGAATACCACTCAAAGACAGGGCAACTATTGATGAAGCATTTGAGACTCAAGTGCATTTAATTATACTCAGCTTTCCAATTTTAGATAAGAAAATAAGACAACCAAAATAGCACAAAGCTAATAATGCTCAAGAAGCACTGAAAATGTAATTCTAAGTGGCTGGCAAAAGGTAAAGCATTTATGTTCTCCAACAGTGAGTTCTGCAACTTTTATGTAAGTACAGTATCTCACAAAAGTGAGTACACCCCTCACATTTTTGTAAATATTTTATTATATCTTTTCATGTGACAACACTGAAGAAATGACAATTTGCTACAATGTAAAGTAGTGAGTGTACAGCTTGTATAAAATTGTAAATTTACTGTCCCCTCAAAATAACTCAACTCACAGTCATTAATATCTAAACCACTGGCAACAAAAGTGAGTACACCTCTAAGTGAAAATGTCCAAATTGGGCCCAATTAGCCATTTTCCCTCCCTGATGTCATGTGACTCTTTAGTGTTAGAAGATCTCAGGTGTGAATGGGGAGCAGGTGTGTTAAATTTAGTTTTATCGCTCTCACTCTCTCATACTGGTCACTGGAAGTTCAACTTGGCACCTCATGACAAAGAACTCTCTGAGGATCTGAAAAAAAGAATTGTTGCTCTACATAAAGATGACCTAGGCCAGTGATGGCGAACCTTGGCACCCCAGATGTTTTGGAACTACATTTCCCATGATGTTTGTGCACTCTGCAGTGTAGTTGAGCATCATGGGAAATATAGTTCCAAAACATCTGGGGTGCCAAGGTTGGCCTTCACTGGCCTAGGCTATAAGAAGATTGCCAAAACCCTGAAACTGAGCTGCAGCTTGGTGGCCAAGACCATACAGTGGTTTAACTGGACAGGTTCCACTCAGAACAGGACTCGCCATGGTCGACCAAAGAAGTTGAGTGCACATGCTTAGCGTCATATCCAGAGGTTGTCTTTGGGAAATAGATGTATGAGTGCTGCCAACATTTCTTCAGAGGTTGAAGAAGTGGGAGGTCAGCCTGTCAGTGCTCAGACCATATGCCGCACACTGCATCAAATTGGTCTGAATGGCTGTTGTCCCGGACGGAAGCCTCTTCTAAAGATGATGCACAAGAAAGCCCGCAAACAGTTTGCTGAAGACAAGCAGACTAAGGACATGGATTACTGGAACCATGCCCTGTGGTCTGATGAGACCAAGATAAACTTGTTTGGTTCAGATGGTGTCAAGCGTGTGTGGCGGCAACCAGGTGAGGAGTACAAAGACAAGTGTGTCTTGCCTACCGTCAAGCATGGTGGTGGGGGTGTCATGGTCTGGGGCTGCATGATTGCTACCGACACTGGGGAGCTACAGTTAGTTTGTTGAGGGAACCATGAATGGCAACATATACTGTGACATACTGAAGCAGAGCATGATCCCCTCCCTTCGGAGACTGGGCTGCAGGACAGTATTCCAACATGAAAAACAAACCCAAACACACCTCCAAGACGACCACTGCCTTGCTAATGAAGCTGAGGGTAAAGGTGATGGACTGGTCAAACATGTCTCCATAACTAAACCCTTTTGAGCATCTGTGGGGCATCCTCAAACACAAGGTGGAGGAGTGTAAGGTCTCTAAGACCCCTTTCACACTGGGGCAGTTTGCAAGGCGGTATTGCGCTAAAAATACCGCCTGCAAACTGCCCCTAAACAGCCTCCGCTGTTTGTTCAGTGTGAAAGCCCGAGGGCTTTCACACTGAAGCGGTGCGCTGGCAGGACGGTGAAAAAAGTCCTGCAAACCGCTTCTTTGGAGCGGTGAAGGAGCGGTGTATTCACCGCTCCTAAACCGCTCCTGCCCATTGAAATCAATGGGACAGCGTGGCTATACCGCGGCAATACCGCGGCTATAGCCACGCTGCACGAGTGATTTTAACCCTTTTTCGGCCGCCAGCGGGGGTTAAAACTGCTGCAAGAACGACGGTACAGCAGCGCTAAAAATAGCGCTGTTGTACCGCCGACGCCCCCACCGCCCCAGTGTGAAAGGGGCCTTACATCCACCAGCTCCATGATGTCGTCATGGAGGAGTGGAAGGAGACTCCAGTGGCAACTTGTGACACTCTAGTGAACTCCATGCCCAAGAGGGTTTAAGCAGTGCTGGAAAATAATGGTGGCCACACAAAATATTCACACTTTGGTCCTAATTTGTACATTTTCACTTAGGGGTGTACTCACTTTTGTTGCCAGTGGTTTAGACATTAATGACTGTGTGTTGAGTTATTATGAGGGGACAGTAAATTTACACTGTTATACAAGCTGTACACTCATTACTTTACATTGTAGCAAAGCGTCATTTCTCCAGTGTTGTCACATGAAAAGATATAATAAAATATTTACAAAAATGTCTGGGATATACAGTGCATTGCATAAATGTTTACTCCTTTAGACTCTTCCACATTTTATAGAGTCACAATCTGCAATTAAAATGGATTTAGATTTAAAGTGGAGTCGTAAATCTTTTTTTTTTTTAAGACACCCGAGCTGTTCATGTAACCTAATGTTACAAATGCTAAATATATGACAGGACACTGTAATTTAGCATATTTTTTAAAAAAACTAACCTTTATATTTAGCCTGCAGCGTGCTCCCATCTTAATTGTGAGCATGTGAAGCCCACAATCTGCACTGCTGGTTACCCAGCATGCACCTCCGGATCTCGAACATGCGCAGAAGACACAAGGCGCGGCACCCGATTTTATGTCTCTGGTTGCCATCACAATGGCGGCATTGTAGGAAGGTTCTGCCCCATTGTTATGGCATCCAAATGTAAGCTAGACAATGGCGTTTAGCACCGCCTTGCATCGCGCCATTTCCTGTTTGGAAATAACGCAATGCTAACAGGCGGCGATGCCCACTGACTCCTAAGAATGATGACGCATCTCTCCAGGGGCCAAAGTGCCGCAGAATATGACGTACCTTGCCGTGGTGCAGAAAGAGGAAGAAACAGGAAGACACCCTAGCAACAAGGTAATCAGAGCTTATAAAAAAAAAAGCCAAATGTTGTTTAAACTTGCGGTATTGTAGCGATTAATGCAAAGATGAAAATAAGGGTGGAACTCCGCTTTAATATCGCCGATCTTTATGTATATGAATGTATAATTTATTACAGGTACTTTATATATGTCTGTAATAGCAAAGTGGAAAATATCTACATAGTTTTCTAGATTGTTTACAAATAATAGTTAGAAATGAACTGATTAGTCCTGATTTAGGATCCATGCACACTAGGCGCTTAAAAAATGCTGAAAAAAATGCTGAATAAAAACCGCTAATATTTAGTGCTTTTTGCCAGCATTTTTGCAGTGTTTAGGAGCGTTTTCAAGTGTTTAGGAGTGGTCACCCTTAGCAACCAGTGAATAGCTGGTTGTTAAGGGTTCCCCGCTGACAGCTGAAGGTAAAGTAAACAATTGCCTGCAATTAAAAAAATGAGAAATAAACAGCGTGCCCCCCCCCCATTCCATGCCAGGCTCTTTTGGGTGTAGTACAGATTATAAGGGGAACTCTACACAAAAAAATAAAAAACGGCGTGAGGTCCCCCTCGAATCCATAGCAGACCCCATGACAACATTTTCTAAAAAAATGTTGTGGGCCCCCCCCCCCCAAATCCATACCAGACCCTTATCGGAGTATGCAGCCTGGCAGGCCAGAAAAGTGCCCCCTGCTCCTCAACCATACCTGGCCCTAATGCCCTCAACATGAGGGGGGGCTTTGGGGAAGGGGGGTGTAATCTCTGTTCCAGCAAACTGTAGAAACACCTTATGATTTATGACAGTGGGTTCTAAACCCAGTTTAATAATACTGGATGTGCTGCTATATATGTTTTTTAATGTACACTTAATAAATTTATTGATTTTATGTAAAGAAAAAAACATTTTTTTCTGGTGCCATTCACTACATGCCCTAAAAAGTACTTGGCTACAAATTTGTGTACTGTTTAGATCTATGATGTGGGCATATAGGACATAGAACCTCCATACAATTTTCCACTCTACACCTTCTTGTTATTATTTTCCACATCAGCATGCAATCATCAGGTGCCAGAATTTCAGTAGACAAGGTAGCCTATGGTATTTCAAAGTTTAATGAAGGGCTGAAATTAGCACCAGAAAGGGGAAAATTTAGGGGGAAAAAAAACACGAATAGAAGAAAATCCAGAGGGGCCCAGGATTAGAATTGAAGACCAACATGGGTACTTCCAGGTATCTTGCACTGCTGTTACTTTAGAAATGTATGCACCCTATCTCAGATGTCAAGCACAGAAACCCTAAAGTATATTGTTGCAACACATACAGTGCCTTGAAAAAGTATTCATAAAAGTATTCAAAAAGTATTCATACCCCTTGAAATTTTCCACATTTTGTCCTGTTACAGCCAAAAACGTAAGTGTATTTTATTTGGATTTTATGTGATAGTCCAACACAAAGTGGCACATAATTGTGAAATGGAAGGGAAATGATAAATGGTTTTCAAAATGGTTTTCAAATAAATATCTGAAAAGTGTGGTGTGCATTTGTATTCAGCCCCCCTGAGTCAATACTTTGTAGAACCACCTTTTGCTGCAATTATACCTGCCAGTCTTTTTGGGTATGTCTCTACCAGCATTGCGCATCTAGAGAGTGAAATTTTTGCCCATTCTTCTTTGCAAAATAGCTTAAACTCTGTCAGATTTGACAGAGAGCGTCTGAAGAGCATTTTTTGAGTCTTGCCACAGATTCTCAATTGGATTTAGGTCTTGACTTTGACTGGGCCATTCTAACACATGAATATGCTTTGATCCAAACCATTCCATTATAGCTCTGGCTGTATGTTTAGGGTTGTATGTCCTGCTGGAAGGTGAACCTCCACCCCAGTCTCAAGTCTTTTGCAGACTCTAACAGGTTTTCTTCAAAGATTGCCCTGTATTTGGCTCAATCCATCTTCCCATCAGCTTCTCTGTCCCTGCTGACCACCATGTTTCACAGTGGGGATGGTGTGTTCAGGGTGATGTGCAGTGTTAATTTTCTGCCACACAACTTTGATTGACAGCAGCACGAGCCAATTGCGCCACACTGCTGTCTCAGCCAATGAGGAGGGGAGTCTCGGGCAGCTTAAACGCTCCTACAACATCACTGGATCGAGATAGATGAGGCTCAGGTAAGTATTGGAGGGGCTGAGGGGGGCTGCTGCATACAGAAGGCTTTTTATCTTAATGCATAATACAACAAGTAGTCGGCGCAAAAAAAAGACAAACAAATCCTAGTTATACAATGATGTGCATAAACAATAGGGAAAAGGAAATTCCATAACAATAAAAAAGTTTAGTCCGTGTTGTAACACTGCAGATGAGGGAGGCAGAAATAGAGTGTAAAATCCACATTCAGGGCAGCCTTCCAATGGGAGTGAAAGCCATATCCCAGTAGCACTATAAAGCAAGGAGAAAGAGGTGCCTCTGGGTGCAGACGTTTAAAACAATTTATTAAAAAATTACAGCAACAGCTGGTAATGCACTCACATTTTGGAAGAAGATAGTAGGTAAAAAGAATGTCCCAAAGCAATCAAGGGGATCCGTGGGGTCATCTACTCTCGGCTGATGGATGGTAAAGGCTCTGGGCAGTCTGTGGACGCTGGATGTTTTCCGGCCGAACAGCGGAGACAGGCTCCAGAGAGAGGCTTGGATTGCAGCCGATCAGGCGAGGGATGATGACGTCACTCGATATGGGACGCGTTTCCTAAGCTGGCTCGCCGTGAGTGGTATGACGGCGGCGCTCCTTTGTCAAGCTGATTGGCTGGGAGCTGAAGAGGAAGTTTAAATGGAGAGCGCTGATGGGGAAGGGGGCGGAATAAGGGATGGGCCTGAAACCTGGTGTATAGAAGTGTCAGCAGAGGAGGGAATCGAGGAAAAGTAACGATGAGAAGGGATATATTGTGCTGGTCTGTATGGAAGCACAGTGTGGCAGGTCCTCGCTTGGGTCCACCCTCACAGCTACAAGCCTTGTAGCTGTGAGGGTGGACCCAAGCGAGGACCTGCCACACTGTGCTTCCATACAGACCAGCACAATATATCCCTTCTCATCGTTACTTTTCCTCGATTCCCTCCTCTGCTGACACTTCTATACACCAGGTTTCAGGCCCATCCCTTATTCCGCCCCCTTCCCCATCAGCACTCTCCATTTAAACTTCCTCTTCAGCTCCCAGCCAATCAGCTTGACAAAGGAGCGCCGCCGTCATACCACTCACGGCGAGCCAGCTTAGGAAACGCGTCCCATATCGAGTGACGTCATCATCCCTCGCCTGATCGGCTGCAATCCAAGCCTCTCTCTGGAGCCTGTCTCCGCTGTTCGGCCGGAAAACATCCAGCGTCCACAGACTGCCCAGAGCCTTTACCATCCATCAGCCGAGAGTAGATGACCCCACGGATCCCCTTGATTGCTTTGGGACATTCTTTTTGCCTACTATCTTCTTCCAAAATGTGAGTGCATTTCCAGCTGATGCTGTAATTTTTTAATAAATTGTTTTAAACGTCTGCACCCAGAGGCGCCTCTTTCTCCTTGCTTTATCTTAATGCATAGACTGCATAAAGATAAAAAAAACCTTCTGCCTTTACAATCACTTTAAATCTCCCATATTTTTATTTAGAAGATGAAAAGATTGACTAAAGTCAGTAACTTTAGAAAACTTCATGTAGCCAGGAGCTGGATATTATGCCCGCAATTCAGAGACATTTTGCCGTGTTATTAATGTGGGGTTGGCTCCTTCTAGCAGTGCTCTATTTTGGCCTAGGCCGACAAGGCCTAGGGCGGCACTTTGCTGGGTGCGGCAAAAAAGCCACCCCCCGCACGAAAAAAAGCCTCCTCCCGAGTCCCGGCTCCTCCTCCAGCTTTAACAGTCCCCGGTGGCCAGCGGATTGCTGTAGAGCCAGTATTATGGGGCTTACATGGCAGCGACCGGCCGCCGCACTTCATTCAATGGGCTGAGGCGGAGCCAATGCTCTGCCTACCGTCCTCCGCAGCATCCTAACTTCCTTCCGGCTCGTGTGTAGTAGGAGAGAGAAGGACGAGGGGAACCCCCAGGCCTGAAACTTCCCATCAAACAGTCAGCAATTGTCATCATGGAGCCAGTGTGCTTTTCTCCTCCTGGTTCTCTATGGTATCTGGAGCGCAGAGCAATTCTAAGGGTGAGTGGGAATTTGTTCATTACACTGCGTTGCAGTGCCAAGTATAGTCACATTAAATCTCTCATATTTTTATTTAGAAAATGAAGAGATTGACTAAAGTCAGCAACTTTAGAAAACTTCATGTAGCCACGAGCTGGCTATTATGCCCACAATTCAGAGACATTTTGCCGTGTTATTAATGTGGGGTGGGCTCCCTCTGGCAGCGCTGTATTTTGGCCTAGGCCGACAAGGCCTAGGGCAGCACTTTGCCGGGGGCAGCAAAAAAGCACCCCACCCGCACAAAAAAAAGCCTCCTCCCGAGTCCCGGCTCCGCCTCCCGCACTAACAGTCCCCGGTGGCCGGCGGCTTGCTGTAGAGCCAGTATTATGGGGCTTACTTGGCAGCGACCGGCTGTACTTCAGACCAGCCGCACTACATGCAACAGGCAGAGGCGGAGCCTAATGCTCCACATACTGTCCTTTGCGGCATCCTAACTTCCTCCCCGCTCGTGTGTAGTAGGAGAAAGGAGGACGAAGGGAACCCCCAGGCCTGAAACTTCCCATCAAACAGTCAGCAATTATCATCGTGCAGCCAGTGTGCTTTTCTCCTCCTGAGTCTCTATGGTGTCTGGAGCCCAGAGCGATGCTTAGGGTGAGTGGGAATTTGTTCCAAGTATAGTCACTTTGCATCCTCAGCAAAAGTAAATTCTTTATGTCTCAGCCATTGGGTTTATTGGAGAGGTGCATGTAAGAGATCCAAACAATAGGTTTTTTTTAAGTCTGCTTTTATAAAAGTGAATAATCTGTATAATGTAATGACTTTTACAAAGTTGTGCTGTTTTATTCCCTACTAATCATATAGGCTTCCATGCATTTAGTTAGTTCTGAAAAAGTGAATGAGCTCATAAGATGGCAAATACCCCAAAACATTTTTTTTTACCCCTCAGAGCTGAGGACGTGACACCCGCCCAACTAGTGAAGGACTACAAGTTTAAGCATGAAGTCCTCAGATCTAAGGATGTGACCCCCTTAGATCTCAGGGCCCAGGGTTCATTCATGCTTGGACCACATAGCCACCAGAGACCCCGCACAGCCGCCAGAGACCCCGCACAGCCGCCAGAGACCCCGCACAGCCGCCAGAGACCCCACACAGCCGCCAGAGACCCCACACAGCCACCAGGGACCCTGCACAGCCACCAGAGATCCCACACAGCCACCAGAGACTCCACACCGCCACCAGGGACCACACATAGCCACCAGAGACCCCACACATTCACCAGAGGAGGAAAGGTTGAGACAAATTTAGATGGGGGGGCCTGATTTTAGTCTTGCCTAGGGCAGCACAAAACCAAAATACACCACTGCTCTCTAGTGTTGGCTGGACTCCATATGTCATTTCCTTTTTTCTTGTGACAAAAACTCAGAGCAAAGCATTGTGGGATGTGTAATTCAGAATGATGAAGTTTGAATGCCAGCAGGGCTGATTTGAACTATGACTACCAGAACGCTGTAGGAACAGAACAGACTGCTGGGAGAGGATATAAAATGGGCTGGCGCGGCCTAGGTCTTTCTCTTGGGATGACTCTGCCAGCTGCTGTTAATTTGCGGCCTACACAGCGGGAGGCCGTTCAGCTATACCCAGAGGGACCTCTGTGAACAGCATCGCTTCTTCCCTGCAGTGGACCGGAGGGTGTTCCAGGTTATCCAGAGACATCTGCACTTCAGATCCAAGTAGGCCGCAGCATGGCGCACGCGATTTCCCAGAGCCAGGATACAGAGAACGTTCCTGATAGAGTCTTATTCATCACCTACATCGTTGCCAGCAGTATCTGAGTCCAGTGTGTTGAGTGGGCATAGCCCATTTATTTGCTATAAGACACTGCTTACAGACATCATTTACTCAGCTCAGCTTGGTGGCACTTGTAGTGCCACTGGAAGTCAGTTCTTATACTATAACGAACACTGTAAGCAGACATCTATGCCTCGTTCCCATCATTACTTCTTGTAGTTTTACTAGATACAACACCACTAGGATCATACAAGAGGAGATTAAAGTAAAATAAGGATATTCTAAGATCTGCCAAATTTGCTATTCCCTATTATTAAGGATTACCTTAATCACATCAAAGCTAGCTGAAGACATCTGGATTTCAAGAAACAACCCTTCCACCCTTTTATTATCCTTTCTTCATCTGCTCTAGCCCATTTGAGGGAGTCAGACAATTTGAATATAATAGTTTGTATATTGTTATTTTCATGTTGTAAATTCTTGATGACCTGTGGGCTGAGGAGATAGAAGGGAGTGAGCCTGACATAGGAAATACAGTGTCAGTTCTCTACCCTTCTGCTGACCTGTTCAGATAGGTTTCTGTGATTGGGTTAATATCTAATTGAATTGAATCATACTGTGTTGATTTGTGTTCACTTACAGTTGAAGAAGCTCTAAATCACTATATTGCTTTTTCCATAAATAGAGTCATAGTGTTCACATAAGTGTATCTTTTTCCTGTTGCAGTGTTAAAATATACTTACTTCTGTGTTCTCACTAAGTCAGTAAACAAACTTGAACTGTTTTGTTAATATTGTGTGAGTCTCTTATTATTAGTACAGTTGGTAAGCTGATTGAACCCAGGGTGTCAGAGGTGATGGAGGGTCGAGGCAACCAGCAGGGTACAGAGTCTATTAGCAGCGCTTATGGGGGTACCGCTACATTCAGGTAAAAGCAAAGTAAATTAAAGTATTTTAAATGCTTGCTTTCCATGTTTTTCCTTTCCATAAATATTTGTTTGTTCAAATGCAGTGTACCTTTGAACATGCTAGAAAATAAGACTGAAAGAGTCAATTCTATAGCATTGCCCACTCTCTCCTTGCACATTATTGGCCTTACCTCTTCTTGGAGCATCCAGTTACACTCTGTGCTAGGCCAGCTCATCTGCCCCCCCCCCACCTCCCTATATAACCCTTCATATACTGTAGCTGCCAGGGGAGAAGTGAAGATGAATACTATGAAGTGGTACTTAGAGACAGCTCTGAGCATACTGTCAACATCGCATCCACAATAGCGGCATCTAGCAGCAGTCTCAGGGCATTTGGAGATGTCTACACAAGGGAGACATGCATATATAACATTTTGAGAAGATTTTTGTTAAAATGAATGGTCTACGGCATATTCTCTTTTATTCTACAGACCCATGCTCCTTTACCTTGAAAATTCATCCAGCTGCAGAGATTTGTTCCTGTACTCCATCTTTTTTTTGCCAGTTTTAGATTGTCTGATTCTAATCCATTCTCCCTTCTTTTTGTTGTTTTGTTCTTTTTTTAGTTCACTAAAAGACCTCTAAAAATCAAAGTCAAATATGCATACCTCACTGTACTTCAATAAAACATAAAGCAAAGTGAAACTTTATTGCAGGCTAAACAATCTATATTTAACAAAACTATACAGTATTTTAATACCTAAAAGGGCCCCTTAACTGCATAGGCTTTTTTCTTGAAAAGGTAAACTTCAATCCCGAACTGTCACATGACGTGTTCAGCATTTCCTGTTGAACATCACCCAGTTACTTAGGAGGCTGAGAATAACTGTGAATGCAGGATGTCATGGGCCTGCCCACTGAGGGTGCAATACCACAGTGGACTTCATTCACACAAACCTTGTGACCGGACTGAAGACATGAAAAAGATAAATAGATAAGTAAAAATAGAAATAAACAAGCCTTAAGGGGGACCTCCAGAGGGGTTAGGGGGCAATTTGGGGGAGCAAGGATTTAGCCGAGAATGGGATGTTAACATTTACAAACAACACAAATAGTGCAGGAGTTAGAAACATATCATCATTTGCTAAGTTCTACTTTCAGAAGCACCCTCTGTATGTAAATATGATGTTATATTGCCAGATTGTAGTGTTATAAACTAAAAGCCCTTTACCTTGATCTTTTTATAGTTCCCCATAACCATATTTGACACAAGAGCCATTTATTCATGGTGACATCTCAGTATTAAAAGCTCTCATGTGACTTTGTAACAACAATGGTTTACTTGTTTATTCAGATACATCTTTCACTTTTAGCTGCTAGCACCATTGCTTAGTGTTTGCAAACTGCATAAAGATCAGTCATGTTTGCACTTGATAGATAAATGGAAAAATATATGAGTCAAAACTGACCTCTCATTTTTATGATATGATTTGTTATGCTATTACAATATTCAGTTAGCATTTCTTCCTTCAACAAATGCATGCCTGTATTAATAAATTATGAAATTCAATAAGCCATTTCCGTCTTTATTTTCTAATAAAAGATTGCGTTGTACAACTGTATATGCTGTGAAATCTTTGTGCAGCGAATTACATGGTAAGAAAACTCAGTTAAAGGAAATCTGTTCTAAGAAAAATATGGGGGCTGCCAATAATGGCTTTCTGAGTCATTGACCCAGAACATGTATGAAGATCAGGTGTCCTGCTTTTGCTCTGACTTTACTTTGTCTTGCTTATTCCAAATTAGTGACTAAGAACATGTTGTAGACAGGGACAGCCAGTCAGTTAGCATTTGCAGAAGGAGGTCAGCAATGGCAACCTATTCATTTCTTTCATTGCATGTTTCCTTTCATCTATTAACCTCTTTAAAACCAGGCCTATTTTTCAAACTTGTTGTTTACAAGTTAAAATCATGTTTTTTTTTGCTAGAAAATTACTTAGAACCCCCAAACATTAAATAAATAATAAAATTGCGGTCATTGCGCAGCGGTCTTACAAGCGCAGTTTTTTTGGAAAAAATAGACTTTTTTGAATTAAAAAATAAGACAACAGTAAAGTTAGTCCAATTTTTTTTTATATTGTCAAAGATGATGTTACGCCGAGTAAATTGATACCCAACATGTCACGCTTCAAAATTGTGCCGTGGAATGGCGACAAACTTTTATCCTTAGAAATCGCCATATGCGACGTTTAAAAAATTCTACAGGTTGCATATTTTGAGTTACAGAGGAGGGCTAGAATTATTGCTCTTGCTCTAACAATCGCGGTGATACCTCACATGTACCTCACATGTACCTCACATGTGTGGGTTGAACACCATTTTCATATGCAGGCGCTACTCACATATGCAAGTTCGGCGGGACGGGGCACATTTAAAAAAAAAATTTCTTATTTATTTTACTTTTTATTTTATTTTTTTACACTGTTCTTTAAAAAAAAAAATGGTGTCACTTTTATTCCTTGTAATAGAAAAAAAGCATGACAGGACCTCTTAAATATGAGACCTCAGATCTCATATTTACACTAAAATGCAAAAAAAAAAAATGTCCCTTTTAAAAGCTATGGGCAGAAGTGACGTTTTGACGTCGCTTCCGCCCTGCAATTGTATGGAGCCGAGCGGGGGCCATTTTCCCCTCACTCAGCTGCATACCAATCAGGGGAGAGGATGCGATCGCCTCTGCCGCTGCCGACGGCTCCGGTAAGCAGCGGAGGGCCCCGGAATGCAGCGGGAGGGAGGCCCTCTCTCACCGCCGATAAAAGTGATCTTGCGGCGAATCCGCCACTGAGACCACTTTTATCTGAAAGCAGCCGCCGTATAATGACGGAGGGCGGTCCGTAAGTGGTTAACTCAACCATTCGTGCAACTGTAGCTGGGTGCTGCCATCGGCTGTGTGTCACTCTCTCTCCCCCCTTCCCTGCTTTAAAGCGATATTCCACCCAATAGTGGAACTTCTGCTTATCTGATTCCTCCCCCCTCTGGTGACACATTTGACATCTTTTGGGGGGGAGGGGGAATCGGGTTTTGACAGGCACCCTGTCTACCACAGCGAGGTACATCAGAGGTTCGGCCCCCTCCCCTTTCCCCTGCTCCTGGGCCAGTAAAGCTGTGAAACCCCAAGGCTTCACTGCCAGGTCCCCTTACTGACAATGGTGGCGGCAGCACCCGACAGCTGATGTAAACATCAGGCAGGGTGTCAACATCCCTGGAGTACGGGACAGGTAAGTGATCTAATATTAAAAGTCAGCAGCTACAGTATGTGTAGCTGCTGACTCTTAATTTTTTGGAGGGGGGGGCTGAACACTGCTTTAAGCAGTGACAAAGTGATCCACAGCTTGCTTCTTCCCCCTCCCTCTGAACTGAGAGTTCTTCTGCCATGCTGGGACTCAACGCTAGAGGGAAGCATTGTCATGTGTGCCTACAGTTGGGGAGAGCCCAGTGGGGATCTGATCATGAGGACTGAGAATTCTGGGACAGCTGACCACCAAGAGTATGGGATCAGACCTGTTGATTGCCAGGAGCAGTGAGCAGAACTACAAAGCTTAATCCCTTGCTGCACACAGTTAACACAACAGAAACGGCTCTTTACTTAGCAGCCCACCAGCGATCCATTACACACTATTAAAGGGACAGCTTCACTTGCACCTCCTTACAGAAGGGCCCCAATGAAAGCCAGCTAATACTGACAATTAGGCACCAGGTACTTCATGGCCACCTCCAGGGGTGCCCCTTTGTCAGCAACACAATGGCATCGATTTCTCTGGGTTAGTAATGCCTATACCTTCAACCCCATTTGCATCAGTTAAAATTGGGTTTAGCTTTACTGCAGTTCAGTTGATTGCCATTCTTTGGGTTAGTATTCACATTGCCTAGTACAGCATATTTAAACATGTTCAATTACCTTTTTATGGATTCATGCATTGCTTAAGTGCCTTGCCATGATACATCCATTTATTATTATTTTGCCACGTACACACAATCGGAATTTTGGTCGGAAAAAGCTATGATGGTTTTTCCGACGGGATTCTGCTCAAGCTTGTCTTGCACACACACGGTCACACCAAATTCCCGACCGCCAAGAACGCGGTGACGTACAACACGTATGATAGGACTTGAAAAAGGAAGTTCAATAGCCACTCTGCCACCCTTTGGGCTCCTTCTGCTAATCTTGTGTTTATCTCGTGTTAGTAGAAATTTGGTGAGAGACGATTCGCGCTTTTCAGACTCATGCTTTTCAGATCGTTTTACTGCTGTTCAGTTTGTGCTTGTGGGTTTGTATCTGTTTTTCAGTGCGTGTAGTCAGTTCGTATCTGTTTTTCAATGCGTTCTTGACCGCTCGTTTCTGATTTTCAGCTTGCTCTTCACAGGCCTTGCTGTTCTTCAGTGTGTTCTGTTAGTTCATTCTGACCAGCCGACCGTTTTGATGCCATGTTGCAGGTACGTACTCATCGTAGAATTCGTGCTATGCAGGGGCTTGGTGTTGGGGTTCTTGCTTTGACCCAAGCCCAGTCCGTGAACAGGGAGAGGAGGAGTTCATGAACCAAGAATTGGTTACTCCAGCGTGACCAATTCTCTCATATGCCTTTGCTGCGTGAGATCTGGGAGAATAACCCTGATGATTTCAGGAATTTTCTCCGGATGAGGGACCCCCTTTTTCACCATCTGTTGGCTTTGCTGTCCCCTTATATTACAAAGCAGGACACCTGCATGCGGCAAGCCATCACTCCGGAGCAGAGGCTAGTCACCACGTTGCGGTACTTGGCGACGGGGAGAAGCCTGCAGGACCTCAAGTTCTCTACAGGCATCTCCCCCTCAGGCTCTGTGGATCATTATTCCAGAGACCTGTTCTGCCATCATTCAGGTCCTGCAGAAGGACTATATTAGGGTAACTTTCCTCCTTTTAACATCACATTCTATGTATTTAATGTTTGCTAATGTATTGGATTTCTTTCATCATTCCCTAATTACCATGATTGTAATATGCTGTGAATGTCCCCTTTGTCCTCTTGCATGCTGGAAGCTTTTAATGCTCCTTTTTTGTCCTTTATGCATATTTGCCTTCACTAACTTCCCCAGCATGCTATCCTGGGCCCATACACACCTAGCCTAGTCACTTAACAATGTATTTTGTCAGCTCCATTGTAGTGCTTTACCCTAAACACCCCCTGAAATGTGTACAAATGTTATTTGTATCCTTAAATTCAGGCAGAGTGCCAGAGGCTTTTTTTTGGCTCTCAAACTCATTTATAACCCCCCTCCCCTAAAATGTTTACAATGGGCCATCAGAGGGGATGAGGAATCTGATAAGTAGACCTTATACTTTTGTCTTTAAATACTCCTTAAAATAAATGTTATAATGATGTTGTCCAAGAATGTTTGTGTCTAATCTGTTTGCAATGTTATGTGAAAAAGTACTAATAATTTTCTTTCTTTTTTGACTCCACAGTTCCCTTCAATGCCACAGGAATGGCAGACTGTGACTTCCCAATTTGCTCATCGTTGGGACGTTCCCAACTGCGGAGGGGCAATCGATGGGAAGCACGTCCACATCGTCCCACCACCCCACTTGGGGTCATACTATTTTAACTATAAGGGGTTTCATAGTATTGTGTTGATGGCGGTGGTGTTGGCGACATACGAGTTTCTCTATGTGGACGTGGGGAAGAATAGCCGGATGTCGGATGATGGAGTTTTTGCCCAGACCAAGTTCTACCGATGTCTCCAGAGTGGTAGCTTGGGATTGCCACCTACGGAAGAGAACATGGAAGGATTCCCATTTGTTTTTTATCGCTGATGAAGCATTTGGTCTGGGTGATCACCTGATGAGGCCATTCCCCCAGAGTACCCTCACCCCTGAGAAGAGGGTTTTTAATTACCGGCTGGCCAGAGCCAGAAGAGTTGTGAAGAATGCCTTTGGGATAATGGCCAGCCGGTTCCACCTATTTCTTACGGCAAGAAATATGGCGGAGTGCAAACTTAACCACATAGTTCTAGCATGCTGCATACTTCACAACTTTTTGAAGAGAAATGCTCCGAATTATGTTGTCGCAGTTGGGCCTGAGGCTGGACTTCCAGAAAATACACTGACGGCCCTGGGAACTGGCCGTCCTGGCTTGCCCCCCCAAATCGCCTGTGAAGTGCGTCAAAAATATGTAGATTATTTTACGGGTAGGGGGGCCATTGCTATGCCAGCAAATTTGTAATTTATTTTAGATATTTAAAAAAAATTTGATCTGATCAAATCTTGATTTTGATTTATTGCTTGTGTTTCTTTTAGCTGTCTCCTAGGTTCTCCACTAGGTTCTGCACTTATAGTGCCAAGTGGTTTTTCCATTATTAAATAACACCCATTGTCACTGTAAACACTTAATACAAAAAATGGTATTGAGCATTGAAAGAAGAAGCCACACATTGTTGAGTATAAAACCTTTTACTCCGTGCACATTCACATGTGCGTTGTAAAGCTTTTTTTTTTTTTTTAAAAACATCTTTTTTTTTTTTTTTAAGTTTTACCTTGAAAATATTTTTTAAGTACATAAACAGGCATGTTTCAAAACATAACATACACAACTCAGGAACTTACAAAGTTCAACATTGAAAAACTGAAGGCACTATCAGACATTATAGTGTCAAAAATGTGTTGATATTGCCTTCATCAGATGGGTGATGTCCCCCTGTAAAAGCCAAATTTGGAAGATGTACACAAATTGGGAGTCAAACTGGGGATTTCCCTCCTGATCTCATGCCTAATGTCAACATGTGCTATTTCCCATCATGGGGGATCAATGGACGTGTTTTGGGGGTGCAACCACTTCCTCTCACCTACTTGAGTTACGAGGAAGAGGTTGCACCCACAAAACGTGTACATTAATATCCCCTGATGGCAGATAGCACATGTTGACACACTGTGTGCATCTTCAAAATTTGGCTTTTAAAATGCATAAAAAATTTGAAAAAAATGGTCCCTAAAGATAGAAAATGGTGTCATTTTGTTGTTCTTTATATTCTTCCTAGTACATCAATCATGTGCTTCAGTTTATGTTCTATGTCATTTGTTTTTTGCTTGATGAGGTCTAAATCCTGACTACAAAACATTATGTCCTGGATTAGCCTTTGTGCACTGTCACTCGTGAAATGAGGAGATTGTTCTTCCACAACATGCACATCACCTACAAGAAAAAATACACACCATGTATTATAAATATCCAGACATACATCTATTACCTGAATCTGTGGTGTCAGACACTTACCTGTTGTGGTGACAATCTCAACCACCTCTCCTTCCTCCACATCCTCAGGTTGTGGTGTCCTCTGTTCCCCTTCTTCAGGAGCTGGGGGTTTCCTGATGTCCTCAGACGTCCCGAGTCTTTTCTCCCCTATGAGAATAAAACCAAAGGTATACTTAGCACACAGATATTTGAGGCCAGAAATAGGAATATGAAACATTGCTTGGAAGTGGGGTACAATTGTCTGTTTTGGTAGAGTTCCAAGCTGAAGACATGACTTTTTCACTTACCAAAGCTGGAATACCTTTTTTGGACAAGTTTCACACATGGAGACACCCCAAGTATCCACTGGAGTACCTGTGTGGGACACCCTAAAAAGTTTGTTCTTGTTTCCCACACTAGTGCTCCTGAGTCCAGATGTGTCAACAGCTGCTGAGTGTCCTCTCCTTATATTACACTGAATCAAGTTTGCAATTCTTTCTAGTTTCAAACACATCTAGACAACAATGTCCTAAACCTCTTTTAATACAAATTAGCATGACCAAATGTAGTTAACCCTGTATCTGCCCAAAACAGTGTATTTAGTTGGCAAACAAATGATGTTTCCTACAACCGATTACTGTGCCCATGAACATGGAAGTAGCCATTTTAAACTGTACAACAGTAAAGAAAAGCACATGGAGCAGCATGCAAGTAATACTAATAATAGGAACACACGACACGAAATAAAGATAGTTAAACTATTTTATAGAATCACTAGCCAGAACAATCATGCAAGGCAGGGAAGCTGGCCATGCACCCGTATACTGACAACTACTGTGCATATTACTGCATTAAGCTTTTTGTTTTTGGTGTGAACCTTGTTAAAGGCAAAATCGGCATGTCTTGTTATATGTAGGAAAACATAGGAGGACCTATGAAAATGACCAGATGCTTATTTTAAACATATTTTGAAGGTATAGCTAAGGGATTTTAGAAAATAGGATGTTTTCCTTTAAAAAGAAAAATTATTATAGAATATCTAAAAATTTTCATGAGAACAACACAGCTCTTTGAAATCAGTCACACACTAAAAAGCTAGTGTATGCAGTCAGCATGACGGAATCAAATCTTTCATAAACTGATTAATCATTTTCATCTGGTTTACTGCTTACTTCCCCTCCCACCTCCCGTGACTGAGCTTCTACTGGGTGTATGTGTAGGGACAGATTTAAGTCAGCCGTTGTCATCATAAATCAAACATCATCACTTATATTCATCTATCTTTTCTTTCCTTTAATTGTATACAAAGTTTATTTTATAGTGAGAGGGAGGAGTTGGAATTCCTCCTGATATCGGAAAATATTCAAGAACTTTGCCCAGCCTGATATAACACATGGCAAAATTCCATAAAGTTTTCAGCGACTCCTAATTAAAGCAATTAAAAAGATAGGAAGCACTTCAAGGTTGTCATACATCGGTAAATTTAAAGAAAAATAACTTCTACATGAATCAGTAAGTCTGCAGGGGGAAGCTGCCAGAAATTAGAGAAGATCTGTGTTTTAAATTTTTTTTTACTTTAGGAGCTGTTGTGGATCCAGTAATTTGCCCAAGGTGGAATCATCCTTCATGTACTGACTAACAATTGCTGACTTCCTTTTAAAGTGGAACTAAACCCTTCAATACTGACCTTCCCTCCAGCAATGCAGCGTTCATAAGCCCCCTCAACGGCACCAGCATTTTTTCCCTGGCTTCTTCTGGGTTCAAGGTCCTCAAACATCTTATTGGCCGAGTTAGGATGATGTAACTCCCACGCATGTGCACAGGAGTTCATCCATATCATGGCTCCGAGGCATACCAAGAATGTACACTGTGCTGCCCATGTGCAGCTCAGTGTACATTCTAAAACATCTTTATATGTGGAGGAAGGTAAGAAGCCTCTATTGCAGAAGAGACACAGGCCCTGGAATTAATAACTAAAATCTAAGACACTCTTTAGAATTCCAATGTGGCTCAACAAGACAAATGTCGGTGAAGGGACAGATTCATGTACCTGTTGTACACAGGTACATGAATCTGTGGCAAGCACCGAGTGTGGAGAGACACTGAGAGTGAAGTGTCCATATGGACACTCTGACCTCAGTACAGCAGCACTTCCTCCCTGCCACTGAAGCTGTCAGTGCAGTGCAGTGGTGGTGCAATTCTATACCTGGGGGGGTATAACCTGATGGGGATTTACAGACACAAGTTCCTCATCAGGTCCAAACAAGCTGAATGCAACCAAGGAAAACCGCTCCAGGTGAGATAATGTATGATGTAAAGGTGCTGACAACTCCAATGCATGCCCAAAGGTGTCAGTCCGGTTCTTGGCCGGGAAACACAGGGAAGAAGAAGAGTGGATGACCACACTCAAGGGTTTAAAGCACCACAAAAAGCTTTCTTATAAATCCATAATAACACACAATAACATGGCTCAACAAATAGGGAGGCAGTTAATGCATTTCATGCTATAAGTGCTTACTCATAACTGAGATCAGGTCTGCTCCCCTTGGGATTGACAGCAGGCAGTAGGTGGATCTTTAGCCAATAGACTGCTATTGGCTGAAGAATCTGCCCCTCACTGCCTGCTGTCAATTACATGGCGAGTGCGGGCTTGATGGGGAACTAGAAATAGAAATTCCCCTATTATGGGACTTTGTAGGCACTTCAATAATATAACAATTGAATTAATAAAAACAGGTTTTATTTATAAATCATCAGTAAACAACAAAAGACAAAAACCACAGAATGTACATGGTATGAGCAGCTAAAAATACATCAACTGAAGTGCAGAGCGATAATACAGTCTGGTATCCCCTACCCGATGCATTTCAGAGGTTATGCAACTCCTTTAGGGTTGTAGGAGGTATCATTTGTAGTCGCTAAAATGGTATATCGATGAACATGTTTGGTTTAAAAACAAAGTCTCAGAAAATCCTGCCTTTACGCCCAACCATAGAGGTAATGTATATTGCTCTGAGTAAAGAAGCTGATATTGGAGAGGAGCATCACCAAAAGTGCTCCCCTCAATCTTGGGAACAAGGAAACACTGAGGCCTGACAGACAAGGTCCTATAACTAAAAACAATGTTGAGTAATGTTTATGTCCGGGGGGTTCTAAAGCACGTACATAAAAAAACATATACAGAAATAAAGAGATTAGATGTAATCAGGCCTACCTGCACCTATGGACCCATGAGAAGGCCTCACAGTGAGTAATGATATAGATATAGGCGGAAAGGTAAAATCAATATATATATATATATATATATATATATGTACACCTGCATATATACATCTGCACGCTTGTATGGATTGTATATCTATTATAGAGATACAAGGGGTATTTGGGAAAAAAAAAAAAAAAATATATATACACAGTGCCTTGAAAAAGTATTCATACTCCCTGAAATTTTCCACATTTTGTTAAGTTACAACCAAAAACATAAATGTATTTTATTGGGATTTTATGTGGTAGACCAACACAGTTGGTCTTCACATAATTGTGAAGTGGAAGGTTAATAATAAATGGTTTTCCAAATTTTTTACAAATAAATATTTGAAAAGTGTGGCGTGCATTTGTATTCAGCCCCCTTTACTTCGATACCCCTAATTAAAATCTAGTGGAACCAATTGCCTTCAGAAGTCACCTAATTAGTAAATAGAGTCCACCTGTGTGTAATTTAAACTCAGTATAAATACAGCTGGTCTGTGAGGCCCTCAGAGGTTTGTTAGAGAACCTTGGTGAACAAACAGCATCATGGAACCAAGGAACACCAGACAGGTCAGGGATAAAGTTGTGGAGAAGTTTAAAGCAAGGTTAGGTTATAAAAAATATCCCAAGCTTTGAACATCTCACTGAGCACTGTTCAATCCATCATCCAAAAATGGAAAGAGTATGGCACAACTGCAAACCTACTAAGACATGGCTGTCCACCTAAACTGACAGGCCAGGCAAGGAGAGCATTAATCAAATAAGCAGATAAGAGGCATGGTAACTCTGGAGGAGCTGCATAGATCCAGGGCTTATGCCCTGTACACACGGTCAGATTTTCCGAAGGATAATGTCAGATCGGAGCGTGTTGTCAGACATTCCGACCATGTGTGCTCCATCGGACATTTTCCATCAAATTTTCAGACACACAAAGTTTGATAGCAGGCTATAAAATTTTCCGACAACAAAATCCAATCGCGTCAATTCCGACCGTGTGTGGCCAGTTCCGACGCACAAAGTGCCACGCATGCTCAGAAGAAATTCCAAGATGGAACAGCTCGGTCTGGTAAAATTAGCGTTCGCAATGGATACAGCACTTTCGTCACGGTGCAATGTAAAAATGGTTTAATACAGCGCACTCTCTTTTTCTTTATAATGTGAGAAGAATGAATTAGTTTTGCTGCTCATATTCACACAGACTTCTCACAAACTTCTTTCTTTATTATTTATCGGGCAGTTTCAAGTGCACTTGTAGTGCAAAGTGTCTTTGCCTTTAGTAAATAACACCCAACAGTGCTTTGTATAAGGTTACACAATCACGCCATTTTCAGGACTCACCACATTTATGTCAGGGTCAGCTAAAACAAACACAAGCAGTAAATGTCACCAAAGATTTGCTTAATTATTTATTTTTATTTGATAAAGGTTTCACACATTGTCTGGCATATTGATGGCCCCCCTACCCGCAAAGAATTCAAGGTATCTTAGCCGGACATCACGGGCACTCAGGGAGGGCAAGCCAGGACGGCCACTTTCAAGCGTCGTCAGGGTTGGTTCATTTTGAATTCCGGCTTCAGGCCCAACTGAGCCAGCATAGTTGGCAGAATGTTGCCGTAAAAAGTTATGTATAACACAGCACGCCAGGATAATATGATTCAGTTTATACTCCGCCATATGTATGGGTGTAAGAAATAGGCGGAACCGGCTGGCCATGATTCCAAACGTGTTCTCCACCACTCTTCTGGCTCTGGCCAGCTGGTAATTAAAAACCCTCTGGTTCGGGGTGAGGGTCCTCATCGGGAATGGCCGCATAAGATGGTCCCCCAGCGCAAAAGCTTCATCCGCAATGAAGACGAATGGAAGTCCTTCCACATTGTCTTCTGGAGGTGGCAAGTCCAAGCTGCCATTCTGGAGACGCCTGTAGAACTCCATCTGGGTGATGACTCCACCATCGGACATCCGGCCATTCTTCCCCACATCCACATACAGGAACTCATAATTAGCCGACACCATCGCAAACATCACAATACTATTAAACCCCTTATAATGATAATTGTATGACCCCCAGTTGGGTGGTGGGATGATGTGGATGTGTTTCCCATCAATTGCCCCTCCGCAGTTAGGAAAGTCCCACCGCTGGGCAAAGTGGGAGGCCACAGTCTGCCATTTCTGTGGCATGGAAGGAAACTGTTGAGGAAAACAAAAAAAAATTAGTCTTTTTGCACATTAAAACAGGGAAAGCAGATTAGACACAAACATTCTTGGCCAACATCAAGATAACATTTATTAATGGGAATTTTTAAAGACCCAAGTATAAGGTACACCTACCATACCCCCCCCCCCTCCTGGGCCATTTCTAACATTATAGGGGGGGGAGCTCTTGAACAGGTAACCCTCTCCACTTCATTGAGAGATGAATGCCTAAATAATGGGTATTACTTTGAACAGCCCCTCCTTAGTTACACTATTGGCAGCCCACTGGACAGGTAAGAAGTGTCATAATACAAAGATATAAATACACATTGTACACATTTGAGCACATTTGGACATTCTGCTATTACCTATCAAGATAATAATAGTATACAAAAACTTTAAACATTACCATTTGAAGGTATACAGGCAGACCCTTGCACTACATGCTTTGGGGAATTCATCCATAAATCTGACCACAAAAGAGATGAGTATAGTGTGTATGGGTTTGGCAAAGTCAGCAGATAGATGATTGAGGATAGATAGAGAATTGGTATCAGCTGACTTAGCAGTTGGGGAGAGGGGGAGGGTTCAAAATGATTTGTGGACCCCCAAAAAAAGCCTCTGGCACTCTGCCTGAATTTAAAGCACAAATCACATTTCAAAACATTTTAGGGGTGTTTGGGGTAAAGCACTACTATGGAGCTGATAAAATACATTGTTAAGTGACTACATGAGGTGAATATAGGGGCAGGAGAGCATGCTGGGGAGGTAAGTGAAGGCAAATATGTATGAAGGACAAAAAAAATAATTACATAAAATTTCAGCATGCATGAGGACAAAGGGGACATTCGCAGCATATTACAATCATGGTAATTAGGGAATGAGGAAAGAAATACAATATATTATCAAACATTAAATATAATAAAATGTGATATTAAAGGATAAAAATCTTACCTTAATATACTCCTTCTGCATGACCTGGATGATGGCAGAACAGGTCTCTGGGATTATGATCCCCAGAGCCTGGGGGGAGATGCCTGTCGAGAACTTCAAGTCCTGCAGGCTTCTCCCCGTCGCCAAGTACCGCAGGGTGGCGACGAGCCTCTGCTCCGGAGTGATGGCTTGCCTCATGCAGGTATCCTGCCTGCTGATATAGGGGGTCAGCAAAGCCAACAAACGGTGAAATACGGGGTCCGTCATCCGGAGAAAGTTCCTGAAATCATCAGGATTATTCTCACAGAGCAAAGGCATATGACAGAACTGGTCACGATGAAGCAACCAATTCTTGGTCCATGAACTCCTCCCCACCCTGTTCATGGACTGGACTTGTGTCAAGGTCAGGACCCCAACACCAAGCCCCCGCACAGCACGAACTCTACGAGGAGTACGTATATGCAACATGGCTAGAAAACGGTCGGCTGCTCAGAACGAAGTAACAGAACGCACTGAAGAACAGCAAGGCCTGTGAAGAGCGACCTGAAAAACAGTAACGAATGAACAAGAACACAATGACTAATCAAAGTCACGCGTAGCTTGCTTGCACGCACTGAAGAGCAGATACAAACCCACAAGCACAAACTGAACAGCAGAAAACGATCTGAAAACCACGAGTTTGAAAAAGCGCAAATTGTCTCTCACCAAACTTTTACTAACATGAGATTAGCAAAAGGAGCCCAAAGGGTGCCGCGCTTGGTTCTGAACTGGCCTTTTCTAGTCTCGTCATATGTGGTTGACGTCACCGCGTTCTTGGCGATCGGAAATTCCGACAACTTTGTGCAACCGTGTGTGCACAAAACACAAGTTTGAGCCAACATCTGTCGGTAAAAATCCTAGGATTTTGTTGTCGGAATGTCCGATCAATGTCCGATCGTGTGTACGGGGCATTAGGAGGGAGAATCTGTCCACAGGACAACTATTAGTCGTGCACTCAACAAAGCTGGTCTTTATGGAGGAGTGACAAGAAAGCCATTGTTGAAAAAAATCCATAAGAAGTCTCGTTTGCGAGAAGCCATGGGGGGGACGCAGCAAATGTGTGGAAGAAGGTGCTCTGGTCAGATGAGACCAAAACTGAACTTTTTGGCCTAAAAGCGAAAAGCTATGAGTGGCGGAAAACTAACACTGTGCATCACCCTGAATACACCATCCCCACCATGAAACATGGTGATGGCAGCATCATGTTGTGGGGATGCATTTCTTCAGCAGGGACAGGGAAGCCGGTCAGAGTTAATGGGAAGATGGATGGAACCAAATACAGGGCAATCTTAGAAGGAAACCTGTTAGAGTCTGCAAAAGACTTGAGACTGGGGCTAAGGTTCACCTTCCAGCAGGACAATGACACTAAACATACAGCCATAACTACAATGGAATGGTTTGGATCATAGCATATTCATGTGTTAGAATGGCGCAGTCAAAGTCCAGACATAAATCCAATTGAGAATCTGTGGCAAGACATGAAAATTGCTGTTCACAGAAGCTCTCCATCAAATCTGACAGAGCTTGAGCTATTTTGCAAAGAAGAGTGGGCAAAAATTGTATTCTCTAGATGTGCAAAACTGGTAGAGACATACTGTCAGAAACCATAAATCAGACTGAGACAGAAGTACAGTTAAATCACACTTGTTTAATAATAATATAAAAAGGTAAACAGAATAAACGTAGTCAAAACATAGCCAGAGTTCAGGAACCGGAACGGATAGTCAGACAAGCCAAAGCGGCAGGGAGCCAGAGAACAGCATAGTAAAACAGCAAGAAGGATCTGGAGCCAAGCAAGTCTTTAACAGGAACACAGGAGAGCGTCTCTAGAGATGTGGCCAAGGCAAAGGCAGAGATCATCTGGACTGGACGGCTTAAGTAGGCAGGACCGATGAGCAGGATCATCAACAGGTGAGTCACTTTGGAGAGATAGGAGCTGGCAATTAGCCAACAGCTGATCGGCCAGCTCAGAGAAGGAAGGGCTGAGCCCAGCCCTGACACATACCCAAAAAGACTTGCAGCCGTAATTGCTGCGAAAGGTGGTTCTACAAAGTATTGACTCAGGAAGGCTGAATACAATTACACGCCACACTTTTCAGATATTTATTTGACATTTTTTTAAAAACCATTTATCATATTCCTTCCATTTCACTATTATGTGCCACTTTGTGTTGGACAATCACATAAAATACATTTACGTTTTTGGTTGTAACATGACAAAATGTGGAAAATTTCAAGGGATATGAATACTTTTTCAAGGCACTGTACATATATACACATATATATAACTCAAGACTAGATGTTCACAAGAACATATGCATATAAAATAAAATCGATGCAATGCTTCTGTGGATGTAAAAAATCCACATGGAATGGCCAGTTCTAAGTGGATTTTCTAGAAGGCTATCAGTTGATCATACCTTCCCAGAAGGCTGTCCATCACCCTATAAGGAATATACATGAACATAGTGTCATGAGGTATAAATATGCCCATAACTATGAAAGCCCACAGATGGGGTGAAAGAAATATTATCTGTAGCTGCTAGTTAGGGCTTACTTCATTGGGGGGGGGGGGGGCTACTTTAGCAGTATGGTTGTCCTCAAGGGGCCAGTTGTATATCTAAGATGATGAATCTACTCTTTATCATATTAAATAATTCCCTCTGTATTTAATTAACACTAGTTTTTAATTTAGGTAATAATTAGCTCAGAGTTCAGGGGTGTGATGTGTACAGAGGGCAGGGTTCGGGAGCTGCGCTACATACAGAATGCAGAGTTCAAGATGTAGAGAGTGCAGGTTTCAGGGGTGTGCTGTGTACAGAGTGCAGGGTTCAGAGTTGTGCTGTGGACAGAGTGCAGGGTTCAGGGTTGCTCTGTGTACAGAGTGCCGGGTTCAGGGTTGCACTGTGTACAGAATGCAAGGTTCAGGGTTGCGCTGTGGACAGAGTGCAGGGTTTAGGGTTGCTCTGTGGACAGTGTGCAGGGTTCAGGGTTGCTCTGTGGACAGTGTGCAGGGTTCAGTGTTGCGCTGTGGACAGCGTGCAGGGTTCAGGGTTGCGCTGTGTACAAAGTGCAGGGTTCATGGTTGCAATGTGGACAGAGTGCAGGGTTCGGGGTTGCGCTGTGGACAGATTGCAGGCTTCAGGGATGTGCTGTGGATGGAGTGCAGGGTTCAGGGTTGCGCTACACACAGAGTGCAGAGTTCAGGAGTGCCCTGTGTACAGAGTGCAGGATTCATGGGAGAGCTACATGCAGGGTTCTGGGGGGGTTCAGCTCACCCCACCAATTAACGCCCCTCCACTCCCAGTACCCCCACCCCCCCAACTACTGCCCTGCCACTCACCACTGACAGACCCCCACTGACAAATCACCACCCGCAACTAACACCCAACCCCCCTACTAGCAGACCACCACCCACCCAAATACTGACCCCCCACTACTAGACAACCCCCCCCTGTGAAATCCCCTTTGGCATTCAAGTGGTTCATCCAGCCTGCGTGTCCTCTGTTCCAGCCTGTGACTGCATGCTCGACTGACCGCTCTGCATGTAAGGATTTAATTTTTGTAATCTGCCTGTTTGGCTGCAGCATCTCTGCTTGTATAGCCTGGAACCAGCACATGCGCAGTAACAGGAGCCGGGACTTGCCGAGACCATAGCTGTCACTGTAAACACAGAAGTCCCTGTGTTTACAAGTGACAGCAGGAAGAGCTGTTGAGAGCTGGAGGTGGCAGCTAAAGGCCGCTGCGGACCACATGACAAGGTTCGGCGGACCGGATTCAGCCCGCGGGATGTGTGTTTGACGCCCTGTGCCCTAGGCCTTAGGCTGCTCTCACACTGATTTGCAGGTACAGCGCAGTGACTTCTATTATATCCTGTGGGTTTTTTGTGCTTTCTGAAGTGCAACTTTCAGAAAGTGCACCATACCCACAAAATGTAATAGAAGTCTATGGCTCAGTGAAGTTAACCTGCAGGGAAGCTGCAGGTGCACTGAGCTGTACCCGCAGTGTGTGTAAACTGCAACATATCAGTGTGAAAGCAGCCTTATAGGGGGCTCAAGACAGCGGAATTTCCGACAGAAAGAGTCCGATGGGAGCTCTTCATCGTATATTCTGACCCTGTGTATGCCCCATCGGACTTTTTCCATTGAAAATTCAGACGGACTTAGATAGAGAACATGTTCTATATTTTTCCGACGGAACAAATTACAATCAGAAAAAACGCTCGTCTGTATGCTGTTTCGACTATCAGACTCCTACTTATCAGACCGGTGAGTCCGCTTGGGCAGTGGGTAGGCTCCCTTACGCGTTCGACTCGCGGCCCCTGGTAAGGTAAACAGGAAGCACAGGAGTGCGGAGTGGTATGAGAGCCTGTGAACTAAAGTCCAGATGCTGGTGGAAGAGCAGTCTATGACAGCAGGTGCAGGCTGGAACACAGGCGATGAGACTGAGCAGGATGGTCAGGAGACAGGCTGGGTTCGGCAACAGGCAGGCAACGAGGTACAGTGGAGCAGGCAAAGGAATAGTCAGACAGGCCAAAGGTCGGGTGCAGGCGAAGTTCAGAGGGAGGTTCAGGAAGCAAGCCGGGTCGTCAGGAGATCTGGAGGATATAGGAACAGGTTCTGGTACAGGTACTATGGACGGCAAAGCTGTTGATCAGGCAGCACTGATCACAGAGGCAAGCCGGCTTAAATGGGCAGTTTGGCGCCAAACGGAGCACGTGCACGCGCACCGGCACGCACAGGCACGCGCCCCCCGCACACACCCGCGCGCGCGCCCCCGCACACCGGCATACACAACAGATCTGACCGGGACACGCATACCGGAGCTGCAAGGAACGCGCGCCACAGGACCCACAGGACCCGCAGGAACACGCGCGCCAACGACCGCGAGCACCCTGCCTGCCGAGGTGAGCTCTCTGACACCGATGCACCAAAAACGACGCATGCTCTGAAGCAAGTACGAGACAGAAGCTATTGGCTACTGGCTATTGAACTTCAGTTTTCTAGTCCCGTTGTACGCGTTGTACGTCACCGTGTTCTGGACGATCGAAATTTGGTGTGACCGTGTGTATGCAAGACAGCTTGGTTTTGCCGTCGGAATAAACTCTGAAGGTTTTTCCGACAGAGTTCCGACGGCAAAACCAGTTGTGTGTACAGGGCATTAGGGCTCATTTACATTTATGGTTTGGGGGGGCAGTAAAACCCTGTACTTCATTGTGGCCCATGACCGATTACCAAATCACTTAATTGGCCCTCGCTCTTCAAAAGGTTGAGCATCCCTGGTCTAGACCAAAAGGTAGAGGTAGACCATACCTACTTTTATGTGTTTCACATCTTTAGGGTTTTAATTAATGAGAAGATATTCTGAAAACTGAAATAATCTGTTTTCTTTCAACACTGGAATAGGGTGTACACAGGATACTAGTCTCTTTGATTCAATTGTCATTCATATGCCGGGAAACCTGGGGTACATTCCAGGTGGAGTGATCTACTGCCAAATAGTGCCTGCATAGATATAGTACCATGGTTGCAGACAAACAGCCAAGAGCAAAGAGGTGCAGGACCTGTGGAATTCTCCTCTTTCTGGTAATTAACCATCTATTTTACTTAACTCTTACTGACCACCAATGAAAGTCTACACTCACCAGACAGCCAACCATAGGGGCCACTCACCACTGACCACCCACTGTCTCTCTCTTTGTAGCCACTTTCTGTCAACATGCACTCTACTGATGGCTACATAGTATTTCTCAGAGCAAGCTTTCTGATAATGGCAAGAGTGGACCATGCCCTTTAATAGCCATTAGTAGTCTCCAGCGGATGACCATGAAACAAGGAGACAATGCAGGAGCACAGATGGGAGATAGGAGGAATACTGTCATGTTTTAACAACAAATGCCTGAACAAGGAAATTTATAGCAGGACCACCAGGTTTTACCTGAAATAAATCTGAAGATTTAGCCCTCATGCACACAGGCTGTTAAAAAAACGTTATGAAAACGCCAGTATCTTTGCAGTGATTTTTTTAAAACTTTTTTCAGCTTTTTTCAGCGTTTTTGCAATAGCGTTTTTTAGCGTTTTTAGCGTTTTTGAGCGTTTTTCCGCGTTATCGTTTTTTTTCAAATTTTTTATTTTTTATTTTTTCAATGGATCAAAAAGGCTAAAAAACGTTGGTGAATGACGTTTTTGAGCGTTTTTTAAACGTTTTTGAGCGTTAGAGCGTTTTTACAGCTGAAAAACGTCTTTCAGAACCCACTGGTCCTGGGTTTTTTTTACAGCTTAAAAACGCCTATGCCACTTGCAGCTCAAAAAGGCCTAGGTGGGCATGAAGCCATAGACTAACATAGATAGGCCTTTTTAAGCTGCAAAAAAAGCTCAAAAAAGCAGCTGTAAAAACGTCCCTGTGCATGAGGACTTAAAAATATCGAATACTGCAGTGCCTGTAAATTGGCTTATGAATTATAATAAATTATTATGACTTACAGCATAATAGCAGGAAATACTGTATAACTTTGGGCTGCTATTTGTCAGTAACTGCCAGATATTTAAGTAAAAATATTTTTTTGACACTCAAGTAGTGAATGAGTTAATTAAGGGGCCCCCTATGCAAAGTATTTTTTAGGTTACAGTGCCAGCACTGCTGAGGCCAAAAAGACAGACGTGATAAAATTCCTCATCCTCTTTGTTTATAATTATAGTTTGCTTTAAAGCTGGAAAATACCAATGCCACTGTTAAATTTACTGCCTTGACAGAGGTTGCATATCCATAATTTTATGAAATGAATCTAAATAAAAGCTTCCAACCATACCTAACAATTGTCAGCCTGTGCTGATCTCTCTCCTTCCCTACTGTCAGCATGAGAGACAGGATCTCAGCACAGGGGGAAATGGAGTGTAATAAACACATTCTACTTTATGTTTATGTCAGTGGCAAGACCCTAACAAGCTTTCTATCAGAATGCCAGAGTGAAAAATATATAAAAAAATAAATAAATGACCTGATCAGGGCCTAGCAATAGGAAAATGTTTGCTGCTACTGGGCTGCCAGCTGCTGGAATATTTTGTGGCTAGTTGACTCGTTCGTTATGGATCACGTCAGTCATCTAAATATGCAGTCATGGGATGTTAATATCGAGACAGAAATACCCTGTGCTAGAACCTATATAAAAGGCACCTGTCATCTTTATGGAGACGATATGCAGCTAAGAAGGAGAAAACAGTAGGGACTGACCTTGTTTTTTCATATCATTATAGTTTGGAGGTTTAAAGAGAACTTTTCACATAATAACACCTTTTCAGAAAGTGAGTGCCTATAAAGAAAAGACGTAATACTCACCTTTCCTCTGAAATAGTCCTCTGAAATCACCTGGGAAAACAACACTTCCAAATGTGTCAATCCTTGTGGTCTTTCCCAGCTCTCACTGGTTCTTCCAGTTGACCTCAACATCATTACTCTTGTCTTCAGTTATGTGGAGGTCAGACAGAAGAACCAACAAGAACTGCAGAAACTGCGGGCGACAAAAGAGGAGTATTAAGTCTCTTCTTTACAGGGATATGATTCCCAGAGAAGGTTGTAAAATGTGACAGGATTACTTGTATACAAACAATGCATACTGGAAGAAATATGTGGGCTACCACTGCTGAACACAACACTTTCAGAGACCCTGAAGAGACATGCAATAAGAAAAGGCAATATAAAGGGAACATCTCATCTGCATATTTATTTCAAGTCACTGATGCAGAAAGTATTGAAACTTTTGGATCAGTATAACAGTCAGGCAATTAGTAATTTTACAAGGTGGGTCTAGAAATTGCAGTATATTTATTTTTCCCTTTCAAGTTTTCCTTTAAAGTCCCACTCAAACCTTTTTTCTAGATTGAGCAGGGGAAAAATTTGAAACATTTGTGTTGCTATGTTTGATCCTAATGGGAAGATTTCCCTCTACCTCCTTTGAGAACAAGTGGTGGGACTTTTCTCCAGTGAGAACACAGATAAAAATTGTGACATCATCACACACAGCCACGTTGGATGGTCCCATGGCCATTTGTGGATTTTGATTACCGCTTGTGAATTCTTTACCAGTGTAAGTGCAATTACTTTTTAACAATTTGGATTTTAACAATATAGTGCTATGAGGCTTCTCCTTTTCTGTGTCTAATATATATTCTTGCTGCAGAATGCTGGTGGCATATATTCCTGTGGTGGGGACATTGCAGCTGAATCTTGCTGACCAGGTCACGGAACTGTCTTGAGGTCCGATGATGAGAGCATCAGCTCTCTATTGTGAAACAAAGTGCAAGTGATCTCTATTTTTTTTATATCAATCCTTCTTGTTTAAGAAGCACTTTGAGCACTGGAACACTTTTTTTATATACAAGCACTGAATACTTTCAAGAGCACTTGGATAGACTTTATGAACGTTTATTCATATTTAAAGGTAGTTCATTAATTGATGTTTTTTAATTTGTATTTTTACATTATTAATCAAGGGTGTTTTGCAGATTTTGATTATGCACAGGATATTAAATATATTTTTTAATGCATGTTAATTTTTGTTACGTATATGCAATTTGTCCAGCATGAGCGCTTGTCATTTTGGGAATATTTAAAGAGACAGCACACTTTTTTTCTTTTTGTAACAACAGCAAATTTTTAGTGACAAAATATATATTGCAAGAATGCGATCTTCATCTTTCATCCCTAAAAAGGGGGCAAGGCTTAACCCCAAAAACGAGTTGGCTTTCTATACAGTATTCTTTTGAAATTGCAAACTTTTAACTGGATATAATTGTGGCAATTCAATCCTAGATTATTTTTACCCAATCACAACCTAAGAAGATTAGTAGACATCGTATACCCAAATGATCTTTACTTCATTTGGTGCTGTTAAGAAAAGTTTCAGAGAATCTGGCATCATCTATCCACTTCTATCCACTTCTTCAAGCAGAAGTCAGAAAATGGCTATTTTCATGAGATTCTTCTGAGATAGGTATTAACTTTCACAATAGAGTTCTTTTAAAATCTAGCTGAAGAAATATTTGCAATGAATTATTGGCAAATCAGACAGTATTTGTTAAGTTTACTAGTTTATCACCATTATACCTAGTATTATAATGCAGTTACTTTTATAAAATTACAAGTATTGCTGAAAGATAATTATCATGCATAACTATGTCATAATTTCATAATAAACAGCATAGCAGGCACGCAGTCATGCTATTAACCAGTAATAGCTATGCCAGATATTATTTATTAAGTAAACACAGTTTATTGGGCATGTCAATTCTTTAACAGCTGACTAGAGCAGGGAGGATGTTGATTAACTTTTCCAATGTAATGTTGTGGAGGCGTATAAATTATAGGCAGCAATATATCTTTAATATTCTGCACAGATCATTAATGGAATTCATTACCTGTGGATGGGTAACCACTGGATGATAATAAATTATTACTCTAGTCTAAACGTATCAAAATGCATGGGCACCGATCTAGGATGTTCTGTTTCTTAGGATTGCAGCTGAGGGCCTGCTGAGATGGTTGTGCAGTATGTCATTGTGATATTACAGATCACCAGACCTGGGAAAATACCATACTACAATAGGGAAACATCATGCTAATTCCTACACACTTACATAAATGTACTCACCAAGGCACCGCAGCCAGAAGCTAAGGGAAACACATCTTGTCTTTTAAAGTTTTATGCAGCATTTCTAAAAGTGGGAGGGGTGACACATTTAAAAAGCAGACCTTGTAATTTGAGTGCACAGCCTGCTTTAAGGCAACACTCTGCCTAGAGATGCCTAGGGAGGGGTTTCGCCTTCTGCTGCACCTTGCTGCTGGAAGAAAACCCAAGAAAATTCTCAACTCAACTTACCGACCAGCCTGCAACCAACCGAATTGTCCTGTAACAGTATGGGTTAAAAATAGGGGTTTAGTTTACACACATTTGCAAGTACATGCGTAAGCTACAGTACTAACTCTAAATTTTGAGAGCCTGCATAGTAGAAGCACATGCATTATAATGGACAGGCTGAGGACAGGTGATGCTGGAGGGAGCCCACCCCTTCTTAAAGGCACAGGGGTGCACTGGACACTAAGCATATAGCACAATGGCAGGGATGGTGTCCAGTGCGTCCCCTCACCAGTTTTACAACAGTACAAACAAATGGCCAATGCCCCCACCTATAACTGGCTTTTGCAGCAAGGAGCACATGAAAGGACAACACATGTCAAACAAAACCAAAGAAAATTCCCAGTTCAACTTACCGACCAGCCTGAAACCAACCAAATTTTCCTGTCTAACAGTATGCATTAAAAACAGGTGTTTAGTTTGCACACATAACTCAAAAACAAAACTCAGAACTGCATTACATAACTCAAAAATTTGAGAGCCTCCATTGTAGAAGTACATGCATTATAATGGATAGGCCTTCCCTTTAATTTTTGTTTCTGCTACATGCATCCAATGTTTTTGAGAGAATTTAAAGGGATACTGGAGTACTTTTATTATCGGTGGAGGATTGGTCATATGGTGCAGTTGGTGTACTGTGCAAGAGTCCATTCTGATCCAGCATACGGTGTATCTGGCATTAACAATTGCATTTGACTTTCTTGTTCTAACAAGAGGTCAATATGATGGAATCGTCAAGCACCCAGCTTGCGTGCTTCTTTCAAGATATAGCTTCCTAGAGTCTGGGACCAAGAACCAGATATTATAGCTGACCATCCAAGACTAGCTGACAATAGCTTAGATGCAAACTGGAACTCTCTTTATTGAAATCTTAGGCAGAATTTATATACCACACAAGAGCAGGTGAGCCTGATCACATTATTGTATAAAATAAACAGGAATATAATTACCGTAGCTAATGAACTGCCAACATAAACATAATCTAAGTAAACTAATCAACATATAACATCCCACAATAGTTTGATAACAAGGTAACGTGGACACAATATTAATTTAATCTCCAAGAGGAGCAGACAGACAGAAACAAGAGGTGACTCAAATAACAATGGGAATGCACACCTAGGAGGCACACAATGGGAGAGACTTATATACAATAAACACATTATAGCAGGAAACCCCAGTGGTTTGAGTTGATTATATTAACATCTACTCTGAGTCTCACAGTCTAAAACAGTCATTGCTGATTTGGGCATACAGCCCCCAATATGTATATGGGTCCTCCAGTTCCCAGAATCTGTGTGTTTTGGGGAGAAATGGACTTGAATCAGAAGCAAGACCACTCCAAGGATCCCCCAAGTACACACCTCCCAAAGAGTAGTGTTCCCTTAAAAGCCAGGGCCCACAGTCAAGTCAGTATGCAAGAGGCCACCCTGCAGCCCTCTCCAAAAGCCTCTGTACCAGTTGGGTCAGTCACATTTCTCCCCCATCAAAGGTAGACTAACAAGGTCCCAGACCTCCATCTGGGCTGGACCTGTGTTAGTCGGGCAGAGTGAACCCACATGGTTGGTCCACATGATGTCCATTCTTGGTCGCAGGGAATAGTTGTCATCGGTAGGTGTGGGACAGAGGTGATGGAATCTCTGTCCGGCTGCCAGCGCTTCAGCTGGGTGGTTTTCACCATTCCGGGTATCGGTCTGTTGCTTAGGAGAGGGGCTGATTGCCCTGGCTACCTGCAGCCATGGGGACACTATAGATGCTAGGCAGAGGCCAGTGGTGCTCTGACCTGTTGCCAGCGGTTCAGCTGGGAGTAGGAGTTTTACTACATTAGCTTGTTGTCCGGGGGAGAGGCCACCTGCCTTGGTTCCCTGAAACTTCTGAGTTGTTGCCGATGCTAAGCAGAGGTTGGTAGCACTCTGCCCTGTTGCCAGCACTTCAGCTGGGTGATCTTTACCGTTCTAGGGCTAGGTCTGTTGCTGGGGAGAGGGGCCGACTGCCCTGGCTCCCTGAAGCCGTGCAGACACTTTAGGTGCTAAGCAGAGGCCAGTGACGCTCTGACCTGTTGCCAACACTTCAGCTGGGAGTAGGAGCTTCACTACATCAGCTTCTCACTGGGGAGAGGGGCCATCTGCCTCGGCTCCCTGGAACTCCGGAGTTGTTGCTGGTGCTGGGCAGAGGTTGGTAGCACTCTGCCCTGATGCCAGCTCTTCTGCTGGGGATCTCACATCATCCTCTCTGGCTAACTGTTGGGGAGGTAGGCTGACTTCCTCCACTCTCAGACTGTGGATCTGCCACTGGCGAGGGAGGATGACTTCTTCCCCTCCCTGCATCTCGGACTGCTGCTGGGAAGGGAGGACGACCACCTCCTCTCCCAGTCTGTGGAACTGCCACTGGGGAGTGAGGATGGCTTTCTCTCCTCCCTTGTCCTTGAACGGCTGATGGGGAGATGAGCTGGCTGCTCCATCTCCCATACTCCCATCCAGCTGCTGAGATGACTTTTTTTCTGGTTCCGTCTCCCAAGTGCACGAATCCTTGTTGGGAAGAAATACTGTTTCCTCCGCTCTGTCTGACTGTTGGGGAGGGAGGATGACCACCTTCTCTCCTGACCTGTGTACCTGCTGCTGGGGGGGATTTCTTCCTCCCCTCCCTGCATCTCTGACTTCTGCTGGGGAAAAGAAACGCCACCTTCCCACCCTGGGTCTCCTGAATTGCAACGGGTGTGGGGTGGAGGTCTATAGAACTCTGCTCTGATGCCAGCTCTGTTGCTGGCATGAAATCTCATGTCCCTGTTGGTGGTGTGGAAGAAAGGCTGGTTGCTTCTTCTCTTAGGAAAGCTGAAGCTGCTGTTGGGGCTGGGCAGAGTTCAGTGATGTTCTGCCCTGATGCCAGCTCTTCCACTGGGAAGTAAAATGAAAAGTCCATGGCCTTGCACAAATCCTACAGGGCCACTGATTGCTGTAGGCAGAGGTCAGCAGCAATCTGCCTGGGAGCCAGCTCTTCTGCTGGAGGCTCACTGGTTGTTTGTCTTCAGCAAAAAAGTCTATTAAATCCCCAGTCTCTGGACATGATGGCTGGGGATAGAGGTTCACTATCTCCTCTCCCAGGTCCTTGACCTGCCACTGGGGAGCTAAGCCGGCAGCTCCATCTTCCACACCTTCATCTGGCTGCTGGGCAGACACATTCCTCCATAGAATCTCATTCTGTGCAGAAACAGGTTTGTCAAGGTGGGTCAATACTTGACGCTGCATCTGCCATAAAAGTTCAGCTTCCATATCTGGAGGTGGGCACAGCACAATGTTACTCTGCCCCATTGCCGAAACTTCAGCCAGGGTTTCAGAGCTGGGAGCCATGCCATGCTGCTGAGCAGAGTCTAGCAGTCATCTGTAGGCGATCTCCAGCCCCAATTGCTGAACAGCTAGAAACTCCAAGTCTTTCTGTGGCCAGCGAACTTCTGAAATGTTCAGCATCTGTTCTCTGTACTCCATGATTTCCTCCAAATGCCACTCAAGAACACTCCCAAAGTCAGGGTCCTGTGACAGCTTCATGTACAGCAGCCCCAGGCTGCCATAGCCAAAGCCATCCACTGTCCAAGGGCACGCTTGGGCTACATGCCACTGGGGGGCTCTTTAGCTCTCGTCCAACTGCATCTCTGCCTGGACCAGCCTGCTTAACTCAGCTGTCCACTCCTTGTGCAGTTGTTTCCCCAACAACAGCACCCACACTTTGAACTGCAACCAGTACCTTTTTTTGGGTGGGGAAGAGAATTTTTCCCTGGCAGCGCTGCTCTCGGTCTAGCTCTTCCTGTCAGAGTAGTCAGTGGACAGAGTCATACCATCCCAGCAGGACCTGCATTGGCACTGGTTCCTTGTGCTGCACCTGAATCTCCTGCAGTCTCCTTACAAATTCCTCTTTCATGGTGGATGTCCCTAGACTTCAGGAAGCATCCCACTGCTGCCACCAAATGTGATGGAAATGCCCAATACCCAGCTTGGGTGCTTCCATCAACATATAGCTGTCTCCTGTCTGAAACCAAGAACCAGCTATTATAGCTGACAATCCAACACTAGCCAACAATAGCTTAGATGCAAACGGGAACTCTCTTTATTGAAAACTCACATAGAATTTATATACCACACAATATCAGCTGAGCTTGAGCACATTATCGTATACAATACAAACTGTAAACAGTTTACATAGCTAAGGAACAGCCAACATAAACATAATCTAAGTAAGCTAATAAACATAAACATATAACATCCCTCAATAGTTCAATAACAAGGTAACGTGGACACAATATTAATCACATCTCCAAGATGAGCAGACAGAAACAATGGGTGACTCAAATAACACATTATAGCAGGACATCCAAGTGGTTTGAGCTGATTATATTAACATCTACTTTGAGTCTCACAGTCTAAAACAATCATTGCTGATTTGGGCATACAGGTCCCAAATATGTATATGGATCCTCCAGTTCCCAGAGTCAGTGTGTTTTGGGGAGACGTGGACTTGAATCAGAAACAGGACCACACATCTCCCAAACAGTAGTGTTCCCTTAAACGCCAGGGCCCATAGTCAGTAGGCAAAAGGCCACCCTGCAGTCCTCTCCAAAAGCCTCTGTCCCAGTTGGGTCTGTCACAGTCAATATAGTCTGGTGAGTGTGATATGTGTGATACTGGCATGGTGGAGTGCAGCATGTACACATTTTATCCATAACACTTGGGATTTGGATAATTAAGCACACAGAATATATATACCCTGTTTCCCCGAAAATAAGACCTAGCGTGATTGTCGGTGATGGCTGCAATATAAGCCCTACCCCCCAAATAAGCCCTACCCTGTTTCCCCAAAAATAAGCCCTACCCTGAAAATAAGACCTAAAAGGACTTTAACTAGGGCTTATTTGGGGGGTAGGGCTTATATTGCAGCCATCACCAACAATCACGCTAGGTCTTATTTTCGGGGAAACAGGGTAGCATGTGGAATTACTGTAGTAGAATACTGTTTGATGTGTTATGCTTTTTTTCACTAATAGTGCATTTATTATTGGAATATTACAAGCACCGTCTTATTATTTTTATTCTTGAGATAAAACTCAAGCATGGGCTACAAGGATCAATAGCTTACTTTTAGGAACGGGCAAGAGCTGATGTCATTGGCCCCATTTCATTTGCAAAGTGCTGCAGAATTTGTTGTTGCTACGATAACTTTTAAATTTGCTGTCCCCTCAAAATAACCCAAAACACAGTCATTAGGGTCTAAACTACTGGCAACAAAAGTGAGTACACCCCTAAGTGAAAATGTCCAAAATGGACCCAATTAGCCATTTTCCCTCCCCAATGTCATGTGAATCATTAGTGTTACAAGAATCAGGTGTGAATGGGGAGCAGGTGTGTTAAATTTGGTGTTATCACTCTCACTCTCTCATACTGGTCATTGGAAGTTCAACATGGCACCTCATGGCAAAAAACTCTCTGAGGATCTGAAAAAAAGAATTGTTGCTCTACATAAAGATGGCCTAGGCTATAAGAAGATTGCCAAGACCCTGAAAATCAGCTGCAGCACGGTGGCCAACACCGAACAGCGGTTTAACAGGGCAGGTTCCACTCAGAACAGGCCACGCCATGGTCGACCAAAGAAGTTGAGTGCACGTGCTCAGCGTCATATCCAGAGGTTGTCTTTGGGAAATAGATGTAGTGCTGCCAGCATTGCTGTGCAAGTTGAAGGGGTGGAGCCTGTCAGTGCTCAGACCATACACGGCACACTACATCAAATTGGTCTGCATGGCTGTCATCCCAGAAGGGAGCCGATTCTAAAGATAATAAAGATAATACACAAGAAAGCCAGCAAACAGTTTGCTGAAGATAAGCAGACTAAGGACATGGATTGCTGGAATTATGTCCTGTGGTCTGATGGGACCAAGATAAACTTATTTGGTTCAGATGGTGTCAAGCGTGTGTGTGGCGGCAACCAGGTGAGGTGTACAAAGACAAGTGTATCTTGCCTACAGTTAAGCATGGCGGTGGCAGTGTAATGGTCTGGGGCTGCATGAGTGCAGTCGGCACTGCGGAGCTACAGTTCTCTGAGGGAACTATGCATGCCAACATGTAATGTGACATACTGAAGCAGAGCATGATCCCCTCCCTTCGGAGACTGGGCCGCTGGGCAGTATTCCAACATTATATTGACCCCAAACACACCTCCAAGACGACCACTGCCTTGCTAAAGAAGCTGAGGGTAAAGGCGATGGTCTGGCCAAGCATGTCTCCAGACCTAAACCCTATTGAGCATCTATGGAAGGTGGAGGAGCGCAAGGTCTCTAACATCCACCAGCTCTGTGATGTTGTCATGGAGGAGTGGAAGAGGACTCCAATGGCAAACTGTGAAGCTCTGGTGAACTCCATGACCAAGAGGGTTAAGGCAGTGCTGGAAAATAATGGTGGCCACACAAAATATTGACACTTTGGGCCCACTTTGGACATTTTCACTTAGGGGTGTACTCACTTTTGTTGCCAGCGGTTTAGACATTAATGGCTGTGTGTTGAGTTATTTTGAGGGGACAGCAAATTTACACTGTTATACAAGCTATACACTCACTACTTTACATTGTAGCAAAGTGTCATTTCTTCAGTGTTGTCACATGAAAAGATAAAATATTTACAAAAATGTGAGGAGCGTACTCACTTTTGTGGGATACTATATATAAAATGTGTTATTTAGCCTTATCCGGTAATGTAATTATCTCTTATAATTAATCTCTTGTTTCAGACCAACAGTCTATGGCATATTCCACATTGGAATGAATTGCCAACTTGGTTAGGCTGTCAAATTTCCTGCATGTAAAGTGAAAGTGCAGATACGTGACCTATGTATAATTTAAATGTCCTCAGACTGATAGATGACATTGTCAGTTATTGTCAATGATGAGGAACTGAGTCATTAGCGTATGTTCTTTCTAAGTATTTCCTCAGGGGTTATCTGGTGCAGAGGCACTTAGCTGGAAATTCTTGGCATCACCAAAGGGGTGCAACATCTGGTGATAACAGTATTATATGCATCATTCTACGTAAAAAAAGCTAAATAGAGATCTCTCTAGAAATAATCACATGTTGGCACCTCCAGATGACATTCATCAATCTGCTCTAATTTGCATGCACAGTCTGTCACTGTTAGGAACCTCAAGCTGCAACACTGTGCAGCTCAATAGCAGATTATACTACAGAGCTGATTGATAGTGCAGGCTGATCACCTAATTGATCTCAGGATGAGGCCTCTGTCACCAAGCACAACTACTGCTGATGCAAAATTTATGTACCTATTAAGTTCACTCAAGACTGCTGGCACTAAATATACATTGACATAAAGTAGTTAAGATGTAATATGTTTCAATCTCTGGTTTTACATTCCCATGTCACCCTACATTATCCATCAGTACTGCATGACAAGGAAATAATCTTTAACTAACAATATTCTTACTGTTCTATCAAATTTGTCTCAGATATGTTCAGGGAAGTCTAATATATTATAGTAGAGTACTGAACTAAAGTTTAGGTCTAGAATAATGGGAAATGTTTTATTATGCCATCAGTATTCTTGAAATAAGAACACATATCACAACAAGCGTTGTGTTCTAATGATCTTTATTTTAAATTATTGATGCAGAGATACAGAAAGTAAGCATTACTTTGCAATTACACAATTTGATAAATGACAAGTGCTGTCATAGTGTTTAAAAATTGTTTGCCCATGGGTTCCTTAAGATCCAACACACCCTAAGGGATATATAAAGTGTATATACAGTGGGGACAGAAAGTATTCAGACCCCCTTAAATTTTTCATTCTTTGTTATATTGCAGCCATTTGCTAAAGTCATTTAAGTTCATTTTTTTACTCATTAATGTACACAAAGCACCCCATATTGACAGAAAAACACAGAATTGTTGATATTTTTGCAGATTTTTTAACCACTTCACATCCGCGCTATGGCCGAATGACAGCCACAGCGCGGACCTGAATTCCCGGGAGGCCGTCATATGACGGCCTCCCCTGTGCACGCGCCCTGCGCGCGCCCTGCTGCGTGCTGTGATCACCGAGTCACTGAGACTCGGGTGATCACTAATCTAAGTAAGGGGCCGGTCCCGGCCCCTTACCATGTGATCAGCTGTCAGCCAATGACAGCTGATCACATGATGTAAACAAAAGATCGGTAATCGTTTTTTTTTTTCTACTCACGCCGACAGCGTGAGTAGAAAAAAAAGGCGATCACCGTCTCGGATGTGAGGGACATCGGTCCCAAAGTGGAAGAGGCACATCTGCCTCATCAGTGCCACCTAATAGTGCCAGCTAACAGTGCCCACAGTGCCACCTAACAGTGCTCACAAGTGCCACCTATCAATGCTCACAAGTGCCACCTATCAATGCCCACAAGTGCCACCTATCAATGCCCACAAGTGCCACCTATCAATGCCCACCTGTAGTGCCAATCAGTGCCACCTAGCAGTGCTGCCCATCACTGCCACCCTTCAGTGCCCATCACTGCCACCCATCAGTGCCCATCACTGCTGCCTATCAGTGCCCATCACTGCCGCCTCATCAGCGTACATCAATGAAGGAGAAAAATGACCTGTTTTAAATTTTTTATAACAAAATATAAAAAAATATATATATTTTTTTTAAAAATTCAGTTTTTTACATTTTTTTAACAAAAAGTAAAAACTGCAGAGGTGATCAAATATCACCAAAAGAAAGTTCTATTTGTGGTGAAAAAATGATAAAAATTTCATTTGGGTACAGTGTTGTATGACAGCGCAATTATCATTCAAAGTGCGTCAGCGCTGAAAGCTGAAATTTGGTCTGGATAGGAGGGGGGTTTATGTGCCCTGTAAGCAAGTGGTTAAACAAGAAAAACTGAAATATCACATGGTCCTAAATATTCAGACCCTTTGCTGTGACACTCATATATTTAACTCAGGTGCTGTCCATTTCTTCCGATCATCCTTGAGATGGTTCTACACCTTCATTTGAGTCCAGCTGTGTTTGATTATACTGATTGGACTTGAATAGGAAAGCCACACACCTGTCTATATAAGACCTTACAGCTCACAGTGCATGTCAGAGCAAATGAGAATCATGAGGTCAAAGGAATTGTCTGAAGAGCTCAGAGACAGAATTGTGGCAAGGCAGAGATCTGGCCAAGGTTACATAATCATTTCTGCTGCACTTAAGGTTCCTAAGAGCACAGTGGCCTCCATAATCCTTAAATGGAAGACGTTTGAGATGACCAGAACCCTTCCTAGAGCTTCCTAGAGCTGGCCAAACTGAGCTATCGGGGGAGAAGAGCCTTGGTAAGAGAGGTAAAGAAGAACCCAAAGATCACTGTGGCTGAGCTCCAGAGATGCAGTCGGGAGATGGGAGAAAGTTGTAGAAAGTTAACCATCACTGCAGTCCTCCACCAGTCGGGGCTTTATGACAGAGTGGCCCGACGGAAGCCTCTCCTCAGTGCAAGACACATGAAAGCCAGCATGGAGTTTGCTAAAAAAACACCTGAAGGACTCCAAGATGGTGAGAAATAAGATTCTTTGGTCTGATGAGACCAAGATAGAACTTTTTGGCCTTGATTCTAAGCGGTATGTGTGAAGAATACCAGGCACTGCTCATCACCTGTCCAATACAGTCCCAACAGTGAAGCGTGGTGGTGGCAGCATCATGCTGTGGGGGTGTTTTTCAGCTGCTGGGATAGGACGACTTGTTGCAATCGAGGGAAAGATGAATGCGGCCAAGTACAAGGATATCCTGGACGAAAACCTTCTCCAGAGTGCTCATGACCTCAGACTGGGCCGAAGGCTTACCTTCCAACAAGACAATGACCCTAAGCACACAGCTAAAATAACAAAGGAGTGGCTTCACAACAACTCTGTGACTGTTCTTGAATGGCCCAGCCAGAGCCCTGACTTAAACCCAATTGAACATCTCTGGAGAGACCTAAAAATGGCTGTCCACCAAGGTTTACCATCCAACCTGACAGAACTGGAGAGGATCTGCAAGGAGGAATGGCAGAGGATTCCCAAATCCAGGTGTGAAAAACTTGTTGCTCTTTCCCAAAAAGACTCATGGCTCTATTAGATCAAAAGGGTGCTTCTACTAAATACTGAGCAAAGGGTCTGAATACTTAGGACCATGTGATATTTCAGTTTTTCTTTTTTAATAAATCTGCAAAAATGTCAACAACTCTGTGTTTTTCTGTCAATATGGGGTGCTGTGTGTACATTAATGAGGAAAAAAAATTAACTTAAATGATTTTAGCAAATGGCTGCAATATAACAAAGAGTGACAAATTTAAGGGGGTCTGAATACTTTCCATTCCCACTGTATGTATATATATATATATATATATATATATATATATATATATATACACACACAGTATCTCACAAAAGCGAGTACACCCCTCACATTTTTGTAAATATTTTGTTATATTTTTTCATGTGACAACACTGAAGAAATGTAAAGTAGTGAGTGTACAGCTTGTATAACAGTGTAAATTTGCTGTCCCCTCAAAATAACTCAACACACAGCCATTAATGTCTAAACCGCTGGCAACAAAAGTGAGTACACCCCTAAGTGAAAATGTCCAAATTGGGCCCAATTAGCCATATTCCCGGTGTCATGTGACTCATTAGTGTTACAAGGTCTCAGGTGTGAATGGGGAGCAGGTGTGTTAAATTTGGTGTTATCGCTCTCACTATCTCATACTGGTCACTGGAAGTTCAAAATGGAACCTCATGGCAAAGAACTCTCTGAGGATCTGAAAAGAAGAATTCTTGCTCTACATAAAGATGGCCTAGGCTATAAGAAGATTAGCAAGACCCTGAAACTGAGCTGCAGCATGGTGGACAAGACCATACAGCGGTTTAACAGGACAGGTTCCACTCAGGACAGGCCTCACCATGGTCGACCAAAGAAGTTGAGTGCACGCATTATATCCAGAGGTTGTCTTTGGGAAATAGACGTATGAGTGATGCCAGCTATGCTGCAGAGGTTGAAGGGGTGGGTGGTCAGCCTGTCAGTGCTCAGACCATACGCCGCACACTGCATCAAATTGGTCTGCATGGCTGTCATCCCAGAAGGAAGCCTCTTCTAAAGATGATGCACAAGAAAGCCCACAAACAGTTTGCTGAAGACAAGCAGACTAAGGACATGGATTACTGGAACCATGTCCTGTGGTCTGATGAGACCAAGTTAAACGTATTTGGTTCAGATGGTGTCAAGCGTGTGTGGCGGCAACCAGGTGAGGAGTACAAAGACAAGTGTGTCTTGTCTACAGTCAAGCATGGTGGTGGGAGTGTCATGGTCTGAGGCTGCATGAGTGCTGCCGTCCCTGGGGAGCTACAGTTCATTGAGGGAACCATGAATTCCAACATGTACTGTGACATACTGAAGCAGAGCATGATCCCCTCCCTTCAGAGACTGGGCCACAGGGCAGCATTACAACATGATAATGACCTCCAACAGGACCACTGCCTTGCTAAAGAAGCTGAGGGTCAAGATGATGGACTGGCCAAGCATGTCTCCAGACCGAAAACCTATTGAGCATCTGTGGGGCATCCTCATACAGAAGGTGGAGAAGCGCAAGGTCTATAACATCCACCAGCTCCGTGATGTCATCATGGTGGAGTGGAAGAGGACTGCAGTGGCAACCTGTGAAGCTCTGGTGAACTCCATGCCCAGGAGGGTTAAGGCAGTACTGGAAAATAATGGTGGACACGCAAAATATTGACACTTTGGGCCCAATTTGGACATTTTCACTTAGGGGTGTACTCACTTTTGTTACCAGCGGTTTAGACATTAATGGCTGTGTGTTGAGTTATTTTGAGGGGACAGCAAATTTACACTGTTATAAAAGCTATACACTCACTACTTTACATTGTAGCAAAGTGTCATTTCTTCAGTGTTGTCACATGAAAAGATAGAATAAAATATTTACAAAAATGTGAGGGGTGTACTCACTTCTGTGAGATAATGTGTGTATATAAATATATATATATATATATATATATATATATATATATATATATATATATATATAGTGTAATTTTGGGGGATTGTAGCTCCACAGGACCGGGTGCAAAGCCGTTAAACTTTAAACAAAAAGGCTTTTATTTTCAGCAAGGTTAAAGGTTTAACAGTCCTTGTTAAAGACTCAAAGCTCTTCAAGACAGGTGTATTCACCAACTCCTCCTCACCACCACTCCTAGCACTGCTTCCTGCCTTTAAGAGATGCTTCCTGGAGGCTCTTAACCCAGTGTGTGCTGGAATCCCTGTAGTCAGGGGTGGAGGCTCTTTCCCACCCGAATATCACTTCAGAGCCTCCGAAATTACGGGTCCCAAATATCTCATTATTAACACAGAGAGAACTGTGAGTCAGTCCTCTCCTAATTAAAGCTATTCCCGGGAATTCCTCACACCTCCTGGGTGACCCCCTGAATACTACCACACTTCCCTTAAAGGAACTATAACCCAAATATCAGTGCTATATAGCACCCGTCCAGGACCCAAACTTGGCGTCCCGTACAATATATATATATGGAATGTATTTCACATGATTGCTCACTCCCTTATTATTTAATGTGCAAGCACCTAGAAGTACCTGCACATGCCCACTGCAACCTCTAACTCTGTTGGTATTCCCAAGCGCTTGATCATTTAGATGGTCAAGGCACCCACCCAGTTCTGCCTCCTGTACATTGCTATGCCAATGAGTAAGGCAGAAATGTGTAAAAAGTGGGAGGGAGCCCCAAGCTTCGACATTACCTGGAAGTGTCACTATTTTGTCCTTCAGAACAGCCTGACATTTATATAACTGGGCTTCTAAAAGTTGCAAGCTCTGCCTGCTCCCTCCTTCCTGTCTATTGTGCCTCACTATGGGCTATATGGGACCCCATCAGAGTGGGCATGGAGCCAACAGTAGATCAAAGTGCTGCCTGCTTTTCAAAGTGTCAGATTCAGTTATAGCTATTACTGTGTGTAAAATTAATGCTAAGAAATGTTCATTTGAGCTGTCCACAGTGCTGATTCTGTGTTGTAAAAGCATTGGTGCTATAATAGTTTTTTTAATACAATTTTTAATACATTTTTTTTAAAGTGTGTGCCACTCCAGACATGGGAAGCACCAAGTATTTCCATGTCTGGATAACTGTTTACCATACAGGCTATCCACCACGCTGATACCAGCCCATATGTCCTGGTATGCTTTCAAAGTGGTTCCTTGAAATCAAATTAATTATTTTAAATTGGGTTGGATTAATATTAATTTAAAATAACATTTATTAAGACACTTTTAGCATTATGTAAACATATGCTTCAAATATTTTGTATTAATCCAGTTGTATCATTCTGTCATATTACCTAATTAAATAGAGGTGCTTTAAGACACAAATGGGCTTTGGGTAACACTAAAATGAGCGAGTCTATTTTTATACATCCAGGAGGCATTTGTACACAGAAAAACATGAATTTCTACAAATTCCCTAAGAGAAATGAACCAAAAGCATTTCAAAATTGCTACAGTTCATGTTTTAAGAATGATCAGAACATTTCAGATCTTTTTTATAGAAAATGTTTTTGTAGCAGGGTTTTGATATTATTTTGTTTTTTGTATTTCTCTCCATCTAGTAATCAGGAAGCCTTATGATGTGCTGTCATTAGCTGACAGCCAAATAGTCTTTTTCTTTTTACTTTAAACTGCAATTGCATTCACATTGTATGAGCATGAATGTTTACATATTGGAGGGCAGATATGGTAGGAAAGCACCAAACCCATCAGTGCTGTCATGATTTCGAAGAAAACCTTAAGAATTAGTTGTAAAAAATGAACCTAGTTAAAAGTTTGTTCTCATGACAATAGCTACTTTTACTACAGATATAATTATTAGGATAAGAAAGGACTATCTATTTTTTAGGATGGACTATTAAAAAAGTGTTTTTATATAAGTGTTATCAATTCACATGTTTGCCCACTTATTGATCCATGCAGGCATGGCATAGACCCCTTTATTACAAACTTACTATCTTACAATGAATTGGATTGAGATCTTGAGCATTTGCAGGCCAAGTTAGCATCTCAAAACTCTTGTTCCTCAAACCATTCTTGAACCATTTTTACAGTTTGGCAGGGCACATTATCCTGCTGAAAGAGGCCACTGCCATCAGGGAATACTGTTTACCTGAAAGGGTCTACTTGGTAGGCAACAATGTTTAGGTAGGTGGTACACATCAAAATAACATCCATATGAATAGCAGGATCAAGGTTTCCCAACGGAACATTGCCAAAGCATCACAGTGGGGTTGATTTACTAAAGGCAAATCCACTTTGCACTACAAGTGTACTCCAAGTGCACTTGGAAGTGCAGTCGCTTTAGATCTGAGAAGAAGATCTGAAATGAGGGGAAGCTCTGCTGATTTTATCATCCAATCGTGTATAAGCAAAAAAGCTGTTTTTTATTTTCCTTGCATGTCCCCCTTAGATCTACAGCAACTGCACTTCCAAGTGCACTTGCAGTGCACTTGTAGTGCAAAGTGGATTTGCCTTTAGCAAATAAACCTCAGTGCCTCCATCAGTTTTTTATTTTCCTTGCATGTCCCCCTTAGATCTACAGCAACTGCACTTCCAAGTGCACTTGCAGTGCACTTGTAGTGCAAAGTGGATTTGCCTTTAGCAAATAAACCTCAGTGCCTCCATCAGCTTGCCATCTTCTTGTAGTAAATCCTGATGCCATCTCTACCCCAGGTAAGTGATGCACATGCACCCAGCCTCAGTGGTTCAGTTCTGATGCTCACATGCCCAATATAGGTGCTTTTGGCTGTGGACAGGGGTCAGCATGGGCACTGTGACCAGTCTTTGGCTACGCAGCCCCATACACATCAAACTGCGAAGGGACTGTGTGTTCTGACACCTTTCTATCAGAACTAGCATTAACTTTTTCAGCAATTTGAGCTGCAGTAGCTTTTCTGTTGGAGCAGACTACACAGGCCAGCCTTCCCTCCCCATGTGCAACAGTGAGCCTTGGCCGCCCTTGATGCTGTTGTTGATTTGTTGGTTTTCCTTCCTTGGACCACTTTGGGTAAGTCCTGTTGATTTGTTGATTTTTCTTTTTGGACCACTTTGGGTAAGTCCTGACCACCGTAGACCTGGAACATCCCACAAGGGCTGCAGTTTTGGAGATGCTCTGACCCAGACATCTAGTTATTACAATTTTGCCCTAAGTTGCAGTTGAATTCTTACACTTGCCTAATTTTTCTGCTTTCAATACATCAACATCAGGGACACCATGTTTACTTGTTGCCTAATTTATCCCACCCACCTTCAAATGCCATTGTAACAAGATAATCAGTGATATTCACTTTACACGTCAGTGGTCAAAATGTTATGGCTGATCGGTTATATATATGTACCCTTTTTTATTTAAAGGAAACTTACAGTATATAATCAACCTACAGCAGGCAATGGTAAACATTAGCTGAGCCTTCACTGCACAGTCCAGGGGTATATTCTCACAAAATCCTGAATAACCAGCAACGTGACACAGTAACATCGCCAGTACCTCCAGGATGTGAAGTCTGGAGTAGCCTTTTTTTTTTTCTTCTAATGGTGCCATCTTTTTAGCTTTTATGCAACTTTATGTGGGAGATGGAGGGCTATCATTAAAGTGGACTTTACATTATCCATTCAAGGCCCACTATAATATTGGCAGGGTGGTTAAGAGGTAGGCCACATACACATAAGTGTTTTTCCCATGTAAGCCAAGTCCTGGCATTTTCAAGCATCCAGCAAGTGCAGGTGCAGTTTTCAGCCACACTGCCAACGGCCTGTAAAAATCTAAGACAGACGGAAATATGTGGTGGCTGGATGCTGTATCGAGTGGTACTCACATTTAGGGCTGTATGCTTTAGGGATGTATCCCATGATAGCAAAAGGCCCTAAACATCAGTACATTTTTAGGATATTGCTATAGCACAATTACCATTTCTGAATGTTCTATAAAACAAAGCACATCTTCACTTTTTGAGTTCAGGTTCCCTTTAACAAGAAAAAGTGCTAATGCTCAGTCCACTATAGTTTTTTGATAGTTACATCACTTCATAACACACAAGGTAATTAATTTATTAAATTTTTTGCATAATGAAGAAGAGGTGGTAAAATAACTTCTGCGTAGGACTGCTACTGTGTCATATTTCTGAGCCATTCATTAAGATTACTGATGTAGTATTGGACTAAATATTTATAATAAAAGACTTAAATAATTTCATTACAGATACAATTTTCATACATATTTTTACAATTTTCATACAAAATTTTTATGAATGATTATGAAACAAGAAGATCAGAATGGGCAAAAAATGGAAATAATGTTAATTAAAAATTCTCATAATACAAAACTGCCTAAGCTATTAGTACTGGAAATATTGATGAATTGAGTACTAAAATCATCCCACTATGGCTGGAATGGAAAGCAGTCTAGTAAAGCCCTTTAACACATGCATGTGCAAATGAATCAATGCGTAATCAATATAGGGTGTCCCTGAAAGAATGAATGAACACAGCAAACACACACAGCTCTCAAACCTTCAGGATTCCAGGGTCTTGTAGCTACAAAATAAGGCACTGGCTCCATCTGCAGGCATCTGAAAAATTTGAAAAAAGCAAAATAGTGCAATGTAATGGATTAACCAAAAACAAGTACCAGGTTGTTTAATATTTATAGTTAGTATGGTTGCATTTTGTATGCTGATATTTTTGTTCATGCTTCCATTGTGTATATGTGGATGATGTGAACTGATATACACCATCTACCTCCCATACACAAAATCACAATAAAAATACAGAAAAAGTTGCTACTAGCACAGGTGTACAACACAGGTCTCTTATAAATACATTACTGCTGTATGCCTGCCATGGGTGGCAGAATGCAGATGATGTCTTTAACCACTTAAAGAGGAAGTAAACCCTCAGCAAAAAAACGAAGAAACAAAAAACCCTGCAAGACAAAGGCATAATTAGACAAAGGCATAATTAGCTAGTATGCATAGCATACTAGCTAATTATGTATTACTTACCTCAGATTGAAGCCCCCGCATCGGTCCACGTCTCCCCCTCCGACCGCCGACATGTTGTTGACTTCCAGGTATCGCGGCTCCGGCGCTGTGATGACGTCACTCCGCGCATGCGAGCGGGAACGGCACAGTACAACTGAAGCAACGGCATATAGCTCCATTGCCTCAGTTGTCTTAAGTGCGCATGTGTTGCGTGACGTCGGCACATGCAAATACAGGGATATCTCCTAAACCATGCAGGTTTAGGAGATGTCCTTGTTAGCTACAGGTAAACCTTAATATAGGCTTACCTGTAACATAAAGTTGTAAACAAGAGTTTACAACCACTTTAAGGACCGGAATATTTTCCCCCTTAATGACCAGGCCATTTTTTGCGTTACATACTGCGTCGCTTTAACTGACAATTGCGCGGTCGTGTGATGCTGTACCCAAACAAAATTGATGTCCTTTTTTCCCCACAAATAGAGCTTTCTTTTGGTGGTATTTGATCACCTCTGTGTTTTTTATTTTTTGTGCTATAAACAAAAAAAGACAGACAATTTTGAAAAAAAAAAAGCAATATTTTTTTACTTTTTGCTATAATAAATATGCCCCCAAAAATATAAAAAAACTAATATTCTTCCTCAGTTTAGGCCAATATATATTCTTCTACATATTTTTGGTAAAAAAAAAAAAAATTGCAATAAGCGTATATTGATTGGTTTGCGCAAAAGTTATAGCATTTACAAAATAGGGAATAGATTTATGGCATTTTTATTATTTTATTTTTACTAGTCATGGCAGTGATCTGTGATTTTTAGCGGGACTGTGACATTGCGGCAGACAGATTTTTTGGGAACCAGTGACATTATTACAGTAATCAGTGCTAAAAATATACACTGATATTGTACTAATGACACTGGCAGGGAAGGGGTTAACATCAGGGGTGATCAAGGGGTTAAATGTGTTCCCTCACTGTGTGTTCTAACTGTATGGAGGATGGGCTGCCTGGGGAAACACACAGATCCGTCTTCCCCTGTCAGAATGGAGATTTTCCTTTTTCACACAGGCAGATCCCTGTTCCGTCACTGCGGGGAACGATCGCGGGTGGCCTGTGGACATTGAGTCAGCCCCACCTGCTGATTGACTCCCCCGATGGCCAGTGGGTTTGCGTGCAGCAGTGCATGCCCACCCTCAAACTAGAGTTCCAGAGCCAACGTACAATGACGGCGACTCGGAATGAGCCAACCTTACACAGTACAATGACAGCGGCTGGTCGGCAAATGGTTAAGGGTCTACAAGCACAGGGTGCAGGTAGATGCACACCTCTCCTGTAAATTGCATACTGAATATCTACATGTATGATCAGGGGCATATTAGACAGGGTGTAGATGTTAGCCTGTACTGTACTCTGTGCTGTAAACTGAATATGTCGCCAGCATAGGAGACAGGGTGTAGGTGTAAGCCTCTACTGTACTCTATGCTTTGTACTGAATATATCGCCAGTAGGAATGGGCTCGGGTGTGTTCGGATCGAGCCCGACAGGAAGCCGGCACTGTACACCGCCAATTATAGGCAGCGTGTGTATGTGCAGTTGCCGGTCAGGAAATGCCTCACTGCCTATGATTGGTGGTGTGCAGTGACGGCTTCCTGGCACGTACGATCCGAACGTGCCTGAGCCCATCACTAATCGCCAGTATAGGAGACACAGGGTGTAGGTCTGTACCATACTCTACTCTGTATACTGAATATATTGCCAGCATAGGACACAGGGGGTAGGTGTAAGCCTGCACTGTACTCTGTGCTGTATACTGAATATATCACCAACCTAGGCGACAGTGTAGACAGTGTAGATGATAGCCTGTACCCTACTTTAGACTGTATACTGAATAGATCACCAGCATGGTGGACAGGGTGTAAATGTTAGCCTGTACTGTACTCTACACTATACAATGAATATTCCTTAACTAAAGATGACAAGAATACGACTAGAAATTAAAGTGAAAGTAAAGTCACCAAATGCACTTTCAATCAGATGGTAGCCCACCTTGCAAGCTTTAGGTCATGCACATGGCATCCCCCAGCAAACCTTTTAAACTTTTACATAGGCTCTGTGTTGCAGTTTGTTCAAGGGTATATATGACAGCACCTGCACACATTTATCAATGGTCCCTGCATCTCCCTGAATCCAGGACAGATGATGAATGTGGCCATGTTCTGTGCGCTTTGTTGTGGTGATATCATCCTCCTTCTCTGATAAAAAAAACTAGCTCTTTTGATAGCAGTCATTGCCTAACCTCATCTCCTAGCTGAACGGGTGGCACATCTGCAAGATTTTGTTAATTTCACTTGTGGTCAGATGAGGCTGCCTGAAAAGGAGTCAGTGGACTTATAAAAGATGGCACTGGCTTCATAACTAGAGCTTGGTGTGGCACAATTATAGGTAACATTTACTAATGTAACAAAGTCCCAGGCCTTCTTTAGTCTAATGAGAACCTCGAGAGCCAAGGACAGCTGACATCCTTCCATATAGAGTGGATTGCTAGGCATAGTGGGTGTAGTGCAAGGTAGATTCATGGACGCCAGGCACTGCTTGAATGCAAAGAGATTTATTTTCTATGGAACAGAAAAGTGGGAGAGGGGGTTTAGGGCCAGGACACCCTTAGGTAGTTGCAATGTCAATTAGCAGACTCTGAGACTTTTACAGGTAGACAGCCATGCAGGAGAAGGCATCCAGCAAATCACCACATCTGTGTAGGAGCGCTTTCTTCGATGGCAACAGTCTTAGAACAGTTCCTAACACAAATTGTAATGAACTCCTTTACTTCTATACAGTCACTTCTTGTAGACTCTCAGCCCACTAAGGTCCCAGTCTCTCTCACTAGACTTGCTGATTCGCTGCCACTGAATCCTGTGAGCTCTTCTAATCTTCTTACTTTAAAATCTTCCTCAAGCATCACCCCCGCTTCCCTGCTGGGTCCCTGGCTTGGCACTCCAGATACTCCTCAAGCATCACCCCACTGGCTGGGTCCCTGGCCTTGGACCTGCTGAAGTTTCCAGATTCTTCACTGTCCCCGGTTGGTGAGAATACTGCTTCGGTACTTGCTTCAGCTACTTACAGTGGACCCTGGTACAAGGTGGTTGGTCCCTTAGTAGCGACAGCTTCCCCCCGAAGCACCCTACGCTGCTCTCTTGCTTCTGGATAGGCCCTCAAACAGCCTAGAAGCCATATGTGCCCGGGATAGGCCAAAACTCCAGCCTAGCAGCCCGGGCAGCACAACACACGTCCACCCAGACAGCCATCCAGGTGGCAAAAAAAACCCTGATCACCTGACCTCACCCAAATAAATAGGCTCTCACAGCAGGCCAAGGGACCCAAGAAAATCCCTGCCCATTGGCTGAGATACCCTATCTATTCCTAATCTGTCTTTGCAATGCCCTTGTCTTATCTAATGTCACTAGATACCCAGCCATCTAGTGACAGAAGAGAGAAGTGCAGCAATTCCAGACGTGAGAGAAATCAATTGATCCCTCACAATTGGCCAAGGCAAATACACCTGGCAGGTAAATTTAGGAGCAACCCTGCCTAAAAATCAGGGTGCTACATCCTCCCCCTGCCTACAAAACTATGTCTCGGAGTATGCAGAAAGAAATAATAATTTGAGCTCTCAAACCGGAGAGACAATGTCCTGGCAAAAACTGGGTTGGGTGGGGAAACAAGGAAAGCATACCAATGACAACAGTACATGTGGCACACCACATGAAATAAACATGACTATCAGGCACATGAGAAATAGTAGGTCATATATGACAGACAAATATCAAAAATTATGTACAAATTTAAAGGTGACGTACCACCCAAATATTCAAAGGCAGACATGAGCAATGACCTTACTTCCTAACCATCGCTCTAATATATACAGTGATAAGAGGGTATAAAGGGTTAGTGTTGTCGTCAGGTTGGATCCCCGTCTCTCCTTGTCCAAGGAAGACGTACCGATGTAGCAACACCTGAAAGAAAGAGCAATGCAAATGCATCCTATCCTATAATAACATGGTGCAATATATACAAACGTGATTAAGTGGTTTTTAGTTGCCCTCAGCCGAGAGCAGCATAGCAGTGTAAATACACCCTATAATATATCTACATTATACACATCATGAAAGCAGGACCCATTCTCAGCTGAGAATGCCACCCCCTTTTTCTTAGCAAAAACAAACTTCCCTAATGTTCATCAAGCAACAGTCCTGATGCGAGGATTATTCCCTTATTCGCAGAGAAGGTAAGAATTTGCCTCTTTGCCACAGCTCATTCTACCTAACTAACTACTAGGGATGAGCCGAACACCCCCCGGTTCGGTTCAAACCAGAACCTGCGAACGGACCGAAAATTCGCACAAATGTTAGAACCCCATTGACATCTATGGGACTCGAACATTAGAAATCAAAAGTGCTCATTTTAAAGGCTAATTTGCATGGTATTGTCCTATAAAGGGTTTGGGGACCCGGGTCCTTCCCTAGGGGACATGTATCAATGCAAAAAAAACTTTTAAAAACCGCCGTTTTTTCGGGAGCAGTGATTTTAATGATGCTTAAAGTAAAAAAAAAAAAAAGTGAAATATTCCTTTAAATATCATACCTGGGGGGTGTCTATAGTATGCCTGTAAAGTGGCATGTGTTTCCCGTGCTTAGAACAGTCCCTGCACAAATTGTCATTTTTAAAGGAAAAAAAGTCATTTAAAACTGCTTGTGGCTTTAATGTAATGTCGGGTCCTGGCAATATGGATGAAAATCAGTGAGACAAATGGAATGGGTACCCCCTAGTCCATTACCAGGCCCTTTGGGTCTTGTATGGATATTAAGGGGAACCCCGCACCCAAATTAAAAAAGGAAACAGCAGTATACAGGCTCTGTACTCTGAACAGCAGTATACAGGTGGTGCAAACAAAACAGGGACTGTAGGTTTGTTGTTAAGTAAAATCTGTTTGTAATTTTGTACCGGTACATTTTTAACGTGTTTAGCTCCAGCCAAAAAATCTATTTTAAGCTTTTTGGAAAACATAGGGAAAGGTTATCACCCCTGTGACATTTGTTTTGCTGTCTGTGTTCCTCTTCAGAAGATTTCACCTCACTTTTTGTCCCAATGACAAATGTTTTTTGAAAATTTGGGGTTTTTTGTGAAACAAGGATTGGTGATAAAGCATCAGTGGAAAGGAGAAATGTTTTTCCCATATTAACTCTTACAGGAGAGAATTTCCCTTCCTAGGGGTAGATTTCATCTCACTTCCTGTTGTCTCCTTCCGTTTGCAAGTAGGAGTCGTTTGTAAGTTGGATGTTTGAAAGTAGGGGCCTGCCCTATATACTCAGCAGAAATGTGGGCCTCAGGTGTTGTTGTGGCCACAACACTGTAAGCCCTCACAGGGCCCTGCTGTGAAATATTAGATCAAGAATTGTAATTACATGCCCCTGTTGAACAGGGGCTGAAAAATTGGGCCTTTGGTGGTGGTGGTGGTGCTGGTGCTACAACACTGTAAGTCCTCACTTGCTCTTGGTGGGCGCAGAAATGGGCCCTGCTGTGAAATATTAGATCAAGAATTGTAATTACATGCCCCTGTTGAACAGAGGCTGAAAAATTGGGCCTTAGGCACTGGTACTGGTGCCACAACACTGCAACCCCTCACAGATACTCTAGTTGGAACGCAGGAAGGAGCCCTGCTGCAAAGTATTGCATCAAAAATTGTAATTACACGCCCCTGTTAAACAGGGGCTGAAAAATTGGGCCTTGGGCACTGGTGCTGGTGGCACAACACTGCAACCCCTCACAGATACTCTAGTTGGAATGCAGGAACTAGCCCTGCTGCAAAGTATTGCATCAAAAATTGTAATTACACGCCCCTGTTAAACAGGGGCTGAAAAATTGGGCCTTAGGCACTGGTGCTGGTGTCACAAAACTGCAACCCCTCACAGACACTCTAGTTGGAATGCAGGAACAAGCCCTGCTGCAAAGTATTGCATCAAAAATTGTAATTACACGCCCCTGTTAAACAGGGGCTGAAAAATTGGGCCTTAGGCACTGGTGCTGGTGCCACAACACTGCAACCCCTCACAGATTCTCTAGTTGGAACGCAGGAATGAGCCCTGCTGCAAAGTATTGCATCAAAAATTTTAAATTACACGCCCCTGTTAAACAGGGGCTGAAAAATTGGGCCTTGGGCACTGGTGCTGGTGGCACAACACTGCAACCCCTCACAGATACTCTAGTTGGAATGCAGGAACTAGCCCTGCTGCAAAGTATTGCATCAAAAATTGTAATTACACGCCCCTGTTAAACAGGGGCTGAAAAATTGGGCCTTAGGCACTGGTGCTGGTGTCACAAAACTGCAACCCCTCACAGACACTCTAGTTGGAATGCAGGAACGAGCCCTGCTGCAAAGTATTGCATCAAAAATTGTAATTACACGCCCCTGTTAAACAGGGGCTGAAAAATTGGGCCTTAGGCACTGGTGCTGGTGCCACAACACTGCAACCCCTCACAGATTCTCTAGTTGGAACGCAGGAATGAGCCCTGCTGCAAAGTATTGCATCAAAAATTTTAAATTACACGCCCCTGTTAAACAGGGGCTGAAAAATTGGGCCTTGGGCACTGGTGCTGGTGGCACAACACTGCAACCCCTCACAGATACTCTAGTTGGAATGCAGGAACTAGCCCTGCTGCAAAGTATTGCATCAAAAATTGTAATTACACGCCCCTGTTAAACAGGGGCTGAAAAATTGGGCCTTAGGCACTGGTGCTGGTGTCACAAAACTGCAACCCCTCACAGACACTCTAGTTGGAATGCAGGAACGAGCCCTGCTGCAAAGTATTGCATCAAAAATTGTAATTACACGCCCCTGTTAAACAGGGGCTGAAAAATTGGGCCTTAGGCACTGGTGCTGGTGCCACAACACTGCAACCCCTCACAGATTCTCTAGTTGGAACGCAGGAATGAGCCCTGCTGCAAAGTATTGCATCAAAAATTTTAAATTACACGCCCCTGTTAAACAGGGGCTGAAAAATTGGGCCTTAGGCACTGGTGGCGGCGCCCAGAACCAGAAATGTTCTTACAAGCTATCAGCGTGATCATTGAGGAGGAAGAGGATAATTACTCAGGATAGTCACTCAGCATCAGCATAGGCAGTCTTTGAAGGGATCTGAGATTTCAAAAAAAATTATTTGGTTACATCAGCATCAGGTGCTTGGTAGCTGGTGGTGATCCAAGACTGATTCATTTTTATGAAGGTCAGTCAATCGACCGAGTCGGTGGACAGACGCACCCTGTGATCGGTTACAATGCCTCCAGCAGCACTGAATGTGCGTTCTGAAAGAACGCTGGATGCAGGACAGGCCAGTAGTTCAATTACATACTGTGCAAGCTCTGGCCAGTGATCCATCCTCAAGACCCAGTAACCCAGAGGATTTTCGGTGGGAAAGGTGTCCAAGTCAGATCTTGCCCCTAGGTATTCCTGCACCATGTAAAACAGACGCTGGCGATGGTTGCTGGAACCGATCATACCTTGGGGCTGCGGACTAAAAAATTGTCTGAACGCATCAGTCAGACGGCCACCTTCTCCAACGCTCCTTCTTTGACTGACTGAAGCCTCAGCAACACGTTGTCCAGAAACAGGAGTTTGTAACTTTCAAGTCTCTGGCAATGCGTTGCACAGACCTTTCTGCAAGGCCTCCCGAAGATGTTTCATCCTCTGCTCCCTCTGCGACGGCAAGATAAGGTCCACATCCTTACCCTTGTAACGTGGATCAAGGAGGGTTGCCAGCCAGTATTGGTCCTTCTCCTTGATACCACGAATACGAGGATCCTTACGCAGGCTTTGCAGGATTAGGGAGGTCATGCAGCGTAGGTTTGCTGAGGCATTCGGTCCGGAGTCCTCTGGGTCACTAAGGACGACATGGTCCGCAGCCACCTCCTCCTAGCCACCTCCAAGTCCATGTGTTTCTTGGGACTGATCCCTAAAGACTGCTGCTGATGCTGAGTGCCAGGCTCCACCTCCATACTGACACAATCCTCCTCCTCCCCTTCCTGTGTGATCGGCGGGCACGCAGGAACACTGTCTGGATAAAGGAGGCCTTTAGAGCTAAGGAAGTCCTCCTCTTCCTACCTCTGTTCTGCCTCAAGTGCCCTGTCCATTATTCCACGCAGCGTGTGCTCCAACAGGTGGACAAGGGGGACAGTGTCACTGATGCATGCACTGTCACTGCTCACCATCCTCGTGGCCTCCTCAAATAGTGACAGGACAGTGCATGCATCCCTGATCATGGCCCACTGGTGTGGGGAAAAAAAACAAGCTCCCCTGACCCTGTCCTGGTGCCATAGTCGCACAGGTACTCATTGATGGCCCTCTACTGCGTGTGCAGCCGCTGCAGCATGGCCAACGTTGAGTTCCACCTGGTGGGCATATCAAAGATTAGGCGGTTCTTGGGCAGGTTAAACTCCTTTTGGAGGTCTGCCAGCCGAGCACTGGCATTATATGACCGGCGGAAATGCACACAGACTTTCCTGGCCTGCCTCAGGACATCCTGTAAGCCCGGGTACCTGCCCAAGAACCGCTGCACCACCAAGTTAAGGACGTGAGCTAAACAGGGCACATGGGTGTCCCTGTCAGAGGGCAGAGAGGAGGTTGGTGCCATTGACGCAAACCACCATTCCTGCCTTAAGTTGGCGTGGCGTCAACCACCTCTGAACCTGCCCCTGCAGAGCTGACAGAACCTCTGCCCCAGTGTGGCTCCTGTCCCCCAAGCACACCAGCTCAAGCACCGCATGGCATCTTTTGGCCTGCATACTTGCGTAGCCCCTTGAACGGCTACGGAGCACCACTTGTTCCGAGGACAAAGCACAGGAAAAAGGCCATGGAGGAAGAAGAGGAGGAGGGGGTGGAGGAGAGAGGTGTGTCACAATCATTAGTAGTGGCATTTTGGAGGCGTGGTGGCGGAACAACCTCCAACACTACTGCACCTTGTCCTGCATCCTTCCTAGCTGCCAGCAGAGTCACCCAATGCGCGGTGAAACTTAGGTAACGTACCTGTCCATGCCTGCTGGACCATGAGTCAGTGGTAATATGCACCTTACCGCTGACCGCCCTGTCCAGCCAGGCATGGACATTGCCTTCCACATGCCGGTAGAGAGCCGGAATCGCCTTCCGTGAGAAAAAGTGGCTTTTGGGTACCTGCCACTGAGGAACCGCACATTCCACAAACTCACGGAAGGGGGCAGAGTCTACCAACTGAAAAGGCAGCAGTTGAAGTGCTAGCAATTTTGCCAAGCTAGCATTCAACTGCTGGGCATGTGGATGGCTGGGAGCGAACTTCTTTCGGCGGTGCAGCAGCTGGGGCAGGGAAATTTGCCTGGTACAATCTGACGTCTGTGTACCAAAAGCAGATTGCCCGCAAGTACTTGGCTGTGACACACCTAATTCTACACCTTCATTCCTCTCAGTGCAGGTCTCAGAGAGGACTGAAGGTATAGTGGGGTTGGAGATCTCAGCTGATGAGGAGCAAGGAGAGGTCCTCTTTGTTCTTTGGTGTGGGTCTTTTAGACACGCTTGCCAATGAACTGCATGGCAGGTCAACATATGTCTGGTCAAGCATGTGGTGCCCAAGCGGGAGATGTTTTGGCCACGCGAGATACGCTTGAGACATATGTTGCAAATAGCAGCGGTGCGATCTGATGCACTCATTGCAAAAAAGGCCCACACCAAAGAACTTTTGGAATAACGCGCAGAGACAGCAGCGCCCTGCACATGCGGAGCTTTGGGGTGTGATACAGTCAGTGTGCTGCCCTTAGGCTAGCCCCTGGAGGGCATCCTGCCTCGTTGATCATGTGCCTCCTCCTCCTCTCTCCTATCAGGCACCCATGTTGAGTCAGTGACCTCATCATCGGAGCAAACCTGGCAGTATGCTACAGCAGGGGGAGCATGACTGCCAGATTGCTGTCCTTCTTGGGCACCCCCTCTGTCCGTGCTCACGTTACTGCCTTCATCTAGCTCAGTATCATCATCAGAGCCTTCTAAACGCTGGGCATCCTCCTGGAGCATGTACCCAACACTGTGGTCAAACAGTTCGAGGGACTCCTCAGGAGGACATGGTGGGGCTAGGGAAGGAGTCACTGATGCCATTGAGCCGAGGGAAGAGACCGCGTTGGCAGCTGCTTTGCCAGACAAAGTACCCTGAGCATGGGTGAGAGAGGATGAGGAGGATGAGGACGGCTTGGTCCGTGTTGCGGCTCCACACGGCCAGCTGCCGAAAAAAAGGTCAAGCGTGTCCCATGGCCACGTGCTGATGAGGATGCACCGTCTCCACGACCAGCACTGTTGCCTCTAGACACAGAGCCTGCTTGCCCTCTTTTATTGGCTTGTGACCGTCTGCCTCTCCTTGTTGGCCTTCCAGACATACTAATGGCCTGTAGCTGCACTAAGCTGGGATATATATATATATTTATATATACTGATACTGCAGCTAGCAAAATCAACTGCCTGCCTGTAGTATGAGAACACCACCAACCTTCTAGAGGTAGCTTTAGCTGAACACTGTACAGAGCGCGCAAAAAACTAACTTGTAGCTTATTTAGCTGCCTGCGGTAGAGATAGGATCAGGAAAACACCACCAACCTTCTACAGGTAGCTTTAGGTGAACACTGTACAGAGCTCGCAAAAAACTAACTTGTAGCTTATTTAGCTGCCTGCGGTAGTGATAGGATCAGGAAAACACCACCAACCTTCTACAGGTAGATTTAGGTGAACATTGTGCAGAGCTCGCAAAAAACTAACATGTAGCTTATTTAGCTGCCTGCGGTAGTGATAGGATCAGGAAAACACCACCAACCTTCTACAGGTAGCTTTAGCTGAACACTGTGCAGAGCTCGCACTACACTAACTTGTAGTTTTAGCTGAACACTGTGAGGAGGACACACTACACTAACTTGTAGCTTTAGCTGAACACTGTTCAGAGGACGCACTACACTAACTTGTAGCTTTAGCTGAACACTGTGCAGAGGTCGCACTACACTAACTTGTAGTTTTATCTGAACACTGTGCAGAGCTCGCAAAAAACTAACTTGTAGCTTATTTAGCTGTCTGCAGTAGTGAGAGGATCAGGAAAACACCACCAACCTTCTACAGGTAGCTTTAGGTGAACACTGTGCAGAGCTCGCAAAAAAATAACTTGTAGCTTATTTAGCTGCCTGCGGTAGTGATAGGACCAGGAAAACAACACCAACCTTCTACAGGTAGCTTTAGGTGAACACTGTGCAGAGCTTGCAAAAAAATAACTTGTAGCTTATTTAGCTGCCTGCGGTAGTGATAGGATCAGGAAAACACCACCAACCTTCTACAGGTAGCTTTAGCTGAACACTGTGCAGAGCTCGCACTACACTAACTTGTAGTTTTAGCTGAACACTGTGAGGAGGACGCACTACACTAACTTGTAGCTTTAGCTGAACACTGTTGAGAGGATGCACTACACTAACTTGTAGCTTTAGCTGAACACTGTTCGGAGGACGCACTACACTAACTTGTAGCTTTAGCTGAACACTGTGCAGAGGTCGCACTACACTAACTTGTAGTTTTAGCTGAACACTGTGAGGAGGACGCACTACATTAACTTGTAGCTTTAGCTGAACACTGTGCAGAGGTCGCACTACACTAACTTGTAGTTTTAGCTGAACACTGTGAGGAGGACGCACTACACTAACTTGTAGCTTTAGCTGAACACTGTTCAGAGGATGCACTACACTAACTTGTAGCTTTAGCTGAACACTGTGCAGAGGTCGCACTACACTAACTTGTAGTTTTAGCTGAACACTGTGAGGAGGACGCACTACACTAACTTGTAGCTTTAGCTGAACACTGTGAGGAGGACGCACTACACTAACTTGTAGTTTTAGCTGAACACTGTTCAGAGGACGCACTACACTAACTTTTAGCTTTATTTGAACACTGTGCAGAGGTCGCACTACACTAACTTGTAGTTTTAGCTGAACACTGTGCGGAGAACGCACTACACTAACTTGTAGCTTTAGCTGAACACTGTGCAGAGGTCGCACTACACTAACTTGTAGTTTTAGCTGAACACTGTTCAGAGGACGCACTACACTAACTTGTAGTTTTAGTTGAACACTGCTCAGAGGACGCACTACACTAACTTGTAGCTTTAGCTGAACACTGTGCAGAGGTCGCACTACACTAACTTGTAGTTTTAGCTGAACACTGTGAGGAGGACGCACTACACTAACTTGTAGCTTTAGCTGAACACTGTGAGGAGGATGCATTACCCTAACTTGTAGCTTTAGCTGAACACCGTGCACAACACTAACTTGTAGTTTTAGCTGAACACTGTGAGGAGGACGCACTACACTAACTTGTAGCTTATTTAGCTGCCTGCGGTAGTGATAGGATCAGGAAAACACCACCAACCTTCTACAGGTAGCTTTAGGTGAACACTGTGCAGAGCTCGCAAAAAACTAACTTGTAGCTTATTTAGCTGCCAGCGGTAGTGATAGGATCAGGAAAACACCACCAACCTTCTACAGGTAGCTTTAGCTGAACACTGTGCAGAGCTCGCACTACACTAACTTGTAGTTTTAGCTGAACACTGTGAGGAGGACACACTACACTAACTTGTAGCTTTAGCTGAACACTGTGAGGAGGACGCACTACACTAACTTGTAGTTTTAGCTGAACGCTGTTCAGAGGACGCACTACACTAACTTGTAGCTTTAGCTGAACACTGTGCAGAGGTCGCACTACACTAACTTGTAGTTTTAGCTGAACACTGTTCAGAGGTCGCACTACACTAACTTATAGTTTTAGCTGAACACTGTGAGGAGGACGCACTACACTAACTTGTAGCTTTAGCTGAACACTGTGCAGAGGTCGCACTACACTAACTTGTAGCTTTAGCTGAACACTGTGCAGAGGTCGCACTACACTAACTTGTAGTTTTAGCTGAACACTGTTTATAGGACGCACTACACTAACTTGTAGCTTTAGCTGAACACTGTGCAGAGGTCGCACTACACTAACTTATAGTTTTAGCTGAACACTGTGAGGAGGGCGCACTACACTAACTTGTAGCTTTAGCTGAACACTGTGCAGAGGTTGCACTACACTAACTTGTAGACTTAGCTGAACACTGTTCAGAGGACGCACTACACTAACTTGTAGCTTTAGCTGAACACTGTGCAGAGGTCGCACTACACTAACTTGTAGTTTTAGCTGAACACTGTGAGGAGGACGCACTACACTAACTTGTAGTTTTAGCTGAACACTGTGCAGAGGTCACACTAAACTAACTTGTAGCTTTAACTGAACACTGTGAGGAGGATGCACTACACTAACTGTAAATAGTCTAGCTGCCTGACTGTGGTACTAATAGGATCAAAAGGACACCAGCAATTTTCTTCAGGTAGCTGTAAATACTGTAACAAGACAAGCCTGCCTGTCAGTAGGAAGATAACAGGAACGGATCTAGCTAAACTGAATACAGTGTATATATATATATATATATATATATATATATATATATATATATATATATAAATAAAAACCTGGGATGCATATATATACACAATACACTGTAAGTGCAGCTAACTCACTGACTGTCCTGCCTAATCTATCTAACTTAAATCAAATGACACTGTCTCTCTGTCTATCTCTTTCAACGCCGGAACACACACTACACAGGGCCGCCGTGCAGGCGGCCTTATGTAGTGTGGGGCGTGTACTAAATCCTGTGAGCCATAATTGGCCAAAGCCTCCTTGGCTTTGGCCAATTACGGCTCTCTGTTCAGACGGCGCTGTGATTGGCCAAGCATGCGGGTCATAGTGCATGCTTGGCCAATCATCAGCCAGCAATGCACTGCGATGCCGCAGTGAATTATGGGCTGTGACGCGCCACATGAATTTGGCGCGAACGGCCCATATCGTTCCCAATTCGGCGAACGGGCAAACAGACGATGTTCACAACACGAAGCAACACGAACACGTAGCTCATCCCTACTGACTACACACCAAGTGTCCATGACGTGTCACAGTCCATCAAATTTCACTGGGGGTGGACAACACTTCCGAGCAGTTCTCCTTCTTCCTTAGGGGTAACTCCGGGGACAAAGAGGCACAGCTGCATTCAGATATCAAGCAGCCAGGTCATGATGCAAGGGATCGCACTTAAAGGCCTGAACATTGATATAGATTTAAACTGCTTCCTCACCAACTTCTAATTTTATCTCCTTTTGTCAAAGTTTTTACTATAAAGGGTTCCCCCATCAACTATGGTCTTTATCATATGTTTTTAAAGCATTTCTATATGCATGTGATACATCTGACATACATTTCTCAGCAATTTTAGCTATTTGCGGCTTTATGCAATTTGCAGCATTTTTTTTTAAATTTTTGGCTTTTTTGCACTTTTGCCGCAATTACACCCCCTTCTTTTTTCCTATTTCTCATGACCTATTGATGTTACTACACTATACATCACTTCCACCTTTAATCTAAGATGGCACTAGTATAATACCATTGCACTATTTTTGAATGATGAAGGCATTTTTGTATGTATAAATGCACTTTACATACTTTTTTTAGCAATTTGTAGCAACTTTTTTGCAACTTGCGACTTTATGCGACTTGTTGCGATTTTTTGCAATTTTTTGCATTTTTTATCGCAATAATACCCTCTTTTCTCGTATGTCCACTTTCAGATGTCACTATACATCCTTTAACATCATTTTTTTACCTCTAGTCCAGCACAATACCATAATGCAATTATATTTCTTATCCATTTTTTTACTTAATTTTAATATGTAATATTGTGTATTATGATATGTATTTTGGTATTATGCGGTGTGTCCGTTACAACTTGGAGTTAAGCATGTTGCGAAGTAGTGTTGTCTATTGGCATTTTAAATCACACTACTAGCAATAGCATCTGCCATGCTGAAGCCTTGACTAACCAAAAATGGCCGCGGTCACATGGCCATCAATTTAGGACACACCTCATACCATATAAAAACCGGATGGTGTAGCAGGATGGCACCACTCCAGATGACGTCCCATTGACGAAACGCATAGGGCGGGACTATACAGCGTCATTGCATCACTTCCGGTTTTGAGCCGTGGAGCACAGAACACTCCAGTTTCCTGTTTTTAAATACTGTTTTCGCTTTTAATCATTTTTAATAAATGTGAGTACCCATCAGTATTATTAATAAATATTTGGATAATTGTACGGTATCACACTATGGAGTCTCTTTCCTCTCTACATGTGGGCAACATCTAAGAAGTTAACAGTAAGGAGACCACTTACATCACAGATAAGGAGGCACTTGGAGAACACAGGACAGGAAGTTTCCTCCCACTCCACAGGCTGCACAGTGGCTCATACTGTGAAGGTGAAATACCTCCTTGTGGGGTGAATAATAGCAGTGAGTGCTTTTCTTATGGGGCACTGTTTTCCAAGAAGCACAGAACAATTTGAAGGAGCACATTGTCACTTTATTGGACTTTTTTATACACCAGGGTTTAAGGACGGTATATGCATATTTCTGAACCCAGTTTCGCAGCAACAATATACACCAGTCGTATATGTTGGATTTTTTTGCACAGAAATGTCACTTTGAATTGCAGGTTTTGCACAGGATTGTGTTTTCGTTTGAACATAACAATATGCATTATATTATTTATTTATTTATTTATTTCAGGTACTTATATAGCGCTGTCAATTTACGCAGCGCTTTACATATACATTATACATTCACATCAGTCCCTACACCCTCAAGGAGCTTACAATCTAAGGTCCCTAACTCACATTCATACATACTAGGGCCAATTTAGACAGGATCCAATTAACCTACCAGCATGTCTTTGGAGTGTGGGAGGAAACCGGAGTACCCGGAGGAAACCCACGCAGACACAGGGAGAACATGCAAACTCCAGGCAGGTAGTGTCGTGGTCGGGATTCGAACCAGCGACCCTTCTTACTGCTAGGCGAGAGTGCTACCCACTACACCACTGTGCCGCCCTATTATATATATATATAAGCGGTTAGGAAGTTTACACAGTAGGATTTTTTTGTGGATTTTTGTGAATATACAAATATTTATTTTCTGCACTTTTATTGTCACTTTTTGCACTAAATGCACCCGTGACACACACCCCACAAGTATTTAGAGGTTGTAGGTCACCTCTTAATAAGAGCAGCGCCATACCTATCCCCTCTTTTTCAAACCCCTTGCAAGGATGTCCGCAATCTGTCCGTATGACAGCCGGGGACAGAGAAAAATTTCGTCATCAATTAGAGAAACAACAACCTGCGGAAAATCACAGGTCACTTTTCAGAGTGAAGCAACAATTTCAATCACTAGCCAATGTGGCTCAGATGGGCACTCCCTGTATCTTCCGGCAGCATTAAGTCCAGCACAATCTCAGCAGTACAGTCCTGGAATGTTCTTCCTCTAGCAACAACTTTTCTGCAAAGGTGAATTGGCTTACAGCATAGCGTCCTTAACTTCATACAGTACACATTTGTAATCCACAGAATTTACCAGTATTACCCAGAATCGGGCAAAATTAAAGTGGTGTTCCAGCTGCGATTTTTTTTTAAAGTGAGCAGCTACAAACACTGTAGCTGCTGACTTTTAATAAGGACACTTACCTGTCCAGGGAGCCTATGATGTCGGATCGGATCGGTTGCCCGCGCTGTCATCCTAACGAAGGGAAACAGGCAGTGGAGCTTTGCGGCTTCACTGCCCGTTTCCTACTGCGCATGCCTGAGTCACACTGCGCTTTGTGAATGGGCGGCTGTCTGCTGGGACACACACAGGTCCCAGAAGACAGCGTGCCCCATTTCCCAGGAGGCAACGCGAGGGATGAAGAGAAAAACCAGCTCAGCGGAGAAGGAAGTGGCAGATTAGGACGACTGCCTAGCAACAGCCATTTCTGGTAAGTAAAACATTTTTTTTTTCAAATGTTTTTTAATATATTTTAAATAGACTGTTAATGTAATTTTTTTTTTTTTTAGGGTGGACCTCCGCTTTAAGGACTCTCCTTTAGCATTCACCATGGTGACAAAGCGTCTAATGTCCTTCTTGTTAAGTTAACATTATTTGTGTTAATCCAGCGGCATTTGTAGGCAACAGTGGGGCCCTCAAACCCTGGCTACTATGCCATATTCAACGGTAACAACTTCTTCATGAGGCAGTTAAAGCGGCACTATCTTAGCGCCTCCGCCAACTGCAAGAATACTTCTTCCCTTAAGGTTGGGATAGAGCTTTCTTTCAGTGGTAATTAATCACCACTGGGTTTTTTATTGTTTGCTAATCAAATGAAAATTTTGAAAAAAAAACTATTCTTAGTTTCTGTTAGAAACTGCACTGATGGGCACTGATGAGACGGCTCTGATGGGCACTAATGAGGCGGCATCAGATGGGCACTGATGAGGCTGCACTGATGGGCACTGATATGCAGCACAGATGGGCACTAATAGGCAGCACTGATGAGAAGCACTGATAGGAGGCATTAATGGGCACTGATAGGCAGCACTGATGAGCACTTATGGGGCTGCACTGATAATCAGTGCCCTGCTATTAGTGTAAATGTCCCTTCAGAATTGCTGTGACAGCGTGTGAGGAAAGGAATGGTCAAAAACTGACAAGTTTGTTTAAGAGTCTAGTACCCTCTAGTGTGCTAGAAGGATAGTGCATGTTTTTGTGAGAGTAGGTAAATTTCCAGGCTTGGCAGTATGTTTTGACCTGGGTTGGAAGTGATTCAGAGTAGAGCTGGGTGACGCACAGACAGGATCACCAAAAGCTCCCACTTCTTTCCAGAATGTTCTGGTGTTTTCTGGAAAGGGAGGTAGAGTGGGGCGATGGAGGTGTTGGGGTGTTCTGAGGAGCCCATACCCAGGGTCAGCCCAGCTGGGAAAGCGTTGTTCGGGAGGAAGCTGGAGATGGAGTGCTAGGCTGTCGTGGCCTTTGAGGGAGCTCCCCAGTCTAGGTGGTGACCTTGGGCCATGGGTTCGGGTGTGGACAGGACCCTTCTCAAGACACAAGGAGTTGTACTGGACAGGTGGCACGGGAGCAAGAGAGGACAGCAGGAGAACACTGCCAGGCAAAGTCTCCAGGAGAGGAACAAAAGGTCACAGCCAAGAGGGCACACAGTCAGGAGAGGACTGGAGAGGCACGCCTGAGAGAACCAGGATATTGCAGTCTAAGATGGGTGCAGAGCCAGTGGAGTGGACTGTGGTGGCACGGGCAGTGGAGAGAGGCAGCTGCAGCTGGGAGGGCTGGCAGGGCCTGAAGATGTGGTACTGGCAGCAGTAGCCACGTGGACAGCTAGCACTGGGTTGTTCTACATTTTTTTGCTACACCAAAGGGGCCTGCGGTCCCTGCCTGCAAAGGGCATCTGCTTTAGGCCTAACTGAGCCAGTGTCAGGCCTACAAATCAGTGCTAGCTAGTCCGGGAAGTGCAAGCAAGTGATGTGCTGGAGGTGTTGAGGAGAGATAGTCTGCAAGCAAGTGAAGTGCTGGAGTGATGTGCTGAAGTTGTATATATCGGAGGTGTATATAGTTGTCCCATGTATTTTTCTTCAATCAGTTGGGCATCTTATGAATATCCCATCCCTATCCAAGTTTATTTCCCTCAATTAAAAATACAAAACAAAGTTTAAGGACTGGTTTTCTGCCTGAGGGTGAATAAGAACTGTGTGCCTGGCTGGGCAGGGTGACAGACGGACCATAACACTTAGCAGCCCCTACGGGGGTACCGCTACACAAGTGATCAGCTTGATCACAGAGCTCGCTGGATGCGTGCCCCAGAGGCGCGTGAAGGGCATGGCATCTGGGAGGATGTCATCCATGGACTCCCTCCAAGAACTTGATGACTGTGCTGTAACTAAATTTCGGCTAAAGCGCTGTCGGGAAGAGGTTAAGTTCAAAGATATTGCAGCCATTGATATAATAAAATACTACTGCATGAGTTCCTCTCACTACCCCCACGATTGAGCACTTGAGAAACTGATGTGATAGTAACTAATGTTATGAAGGATTGTAGTATCTTTGAACTCAAAGCTGAACTCCAGGGACGGTACAAATCTTTCCTTGAAGTGCTGGGCATGCATTGCAAGTGTTAAATGCTTGTTTATTTCTAAGGTACTAGTAAAAACTGTTTTACTTTCCTGATCTTCCACACCTGCTGGCTTCTCTACGCTTCTAGACTAGTCGCTGTGGCCTCTTCTCCCTTACGCTCTGGAGGTGGGTGTAATGCCTTCTGACATCATCAAGTGCAGTGCAGAACCTATAGCCCTGAATTGGACCTGAGGACGCTAGGAGACAGTCCAATGTGGAGCATATGGGAAGAGCAGCCTGCTGGGAGAGTGGAGAATCAGGTAAGTAAAAGAGCTTTTCCCATCCCTTAGACCTAATGAAATGCAGGCTTTATTGAAGATGATAAGAATAGTACAGTATTTGAGTATACCCTAAGTGCCTCCCACCCGCTGTATAGACAAATGACGACAGGCAGGATGCTCTCTTGTTCTGGGACGACATCATATAGTGTCGCCCAGTCTCATCACGATCAGGCGCCCGATGACGCAGCTCTTTACCCATGTGATCAGCTGTGTCCAATCACAGCTGATCACATGTAAACAAGGAAGTGCCATTTATCAGCTCTCCTCATCTCACACTGACAGAGTGTGAGGATTGGAGAGCTGATCAGTGGCATCTCCTCACAAGGGAGACCTGTAGAGATCATCAGTGCAGTCCCAACAGTGCCCATCAGTTATGCCAATCTGTGCCTATCAGTGATGCAAGTCAGTGCTGCCTTTCAGTGCCCATCAGTACCTATCTGTGCCACCTATCATTGCCCATAAGTGCCACCTATCAATACCCATCAGTGTCACCTATCAATGTTGCCTATCAGCACTGCATATTGGTGCCTCCTCATCAGTGCCACCTCATCAGTGCAGTGAAGGAGAAAAATTACTTATTTACAAACTTTTCTGACAGAAAATAAGAAAAACTTTTTTTCCCCCAAAATTTTCAGGTTTTTTTTTTTTTAGCCTGCAATAAAAAACCCAGTGGTGATTAAATACCATCAAAAGAAAGCTCTATTTGTGTGAAAAAAAAAAATGAACATGTCATTTGGGTACAGTGTTGCGTGACCACGCAATTGTCATTCAAAGTGTGACAGTGCTGAAAGTTGAAAATTGGCCTGGGCAGGAAGGGGGTAAAAGTGCCCTGTAGGCAAGTGGTTATAAAGTGCTGTTTTTGGTACATGACAAGACTCTCACCACAAAGAGTATTGTGCACATCATGAGATGCAATGTGACCACGCATGTGGTCACGCATGTGGCCACGCATGCATGTGACCACGCAATTGTCAAAGTGTGACAGTGCTGAAAGTTGAAAATTGGCCTGGGCAGGAAGGGGGTAAAAGTGCCCTGTAGGCAAGTGATTATAAAGTGCTGTTTTTGGTACATGACAAGACTCTCACCACAAAGAGTATTGTGCACATCATGAGATGCAAATTAATGTTTTGTGTGTATTATGGAACGTCAGTATAGGAGCGGCAGTAACATCTGTCTGCCACCAGAGGGAGCTTTGGTGTCGCAGAGACAGCAAATACAGCATAACTAGCAGGCGTGTGTGAAGAGAGGACCGGAAGTGAAGAAGCCTCGGGGGTCCCACAGTAAACAAGGTCCGTACACACAGATGAGCCTGGCGGTTAGTGTTCCCCTGTATTAGCAGCATGGACTCTTCTATTACATCATACCTTATCCTCTATGGCACTGCTCACCTTACCACCAATGTCATGGAGACTTCATACAACGCTGCATGCTCAGCACGGTTCTGGGTGACAGAGATCTTAAAGGGGTTGTAAACCTTACGTTTTATTTTCACCTTCATGTATCCTATGCATGAAGGTGAAAAAACATCTGATGGTTACAGGCCCCCCAGTTTATTTACCTGAGCCCTCAAAAGTCCCAGGGTGGAGAACGCGCTGGCTTCTCAGCCCGGTCTTCTCGTCTCTTCATTGGATAGATTGATAGCAGCGCAGCTGTTGGCTCGCACTGCTGTCAATCAAATCCAAATGACGCGGCCGCCGGGGTGGGACCGAGACATACACTCTGTGTCTATGGACGCAGAGTGTATGAGACGGGAGCGCACCCGTAAGGTAACCCCCTCGGTAGAGAACTTCCTGAGGGGGTTATCTATTGCGGGGAGGAGCCGAGACAGCCGCCATGGGGCCCCAGAACAGGAGGATCGGGGCCACTCTGTGCAAAACGAACTGCACAGTGGAGGTATAACATGTTTGTTATTTAAAAAAAAACTAAACAAACCTATACAACCACTTTAAGTATACAATTATGAGAGAGAGCTGTCCTGTTTTAGGTGGGAGGGCATCCTCATAATTCCATAAGTCCTTAAAGCGGGGGTCCACCCACACCGCCAAAAAAAATAAATATTAAAAGCCAGCAGCTACAAATACTGCAGCTGCTGACTTTTAATACATTGCCACTTACCTGTCCCGGGGTCCAGCGATGTCGGCAGGGGCCGCCGCCATCCTAGGTGAGGGAATCAGGAAGTGAAGCGTTGCGGCTTCACTTCCCGATTCCCTACTGCGCATGCGCGAGTCGCGCTGCGCGTCCCTAGTGGTCCCCGCTCTCTGCTGGGAGCTGTGTGTTGGGGACAGGAAGAAGCATAGACTCCCATGGGAGTCTATGCCGGAAGTAGGTGCAAATACCTGTCTTTGACAGGTATCTGCACCCCCCTCCCCCCTGAAAGGTGCCAAATGTGACACCGGAGGGGGGGAGGGTTCCGAAAAGCGAAAGTTCCTTTTTGTGTGGAACTCCGCTTTAAAGTTCTATAGACTAAAGTTTATTATCTTCATGCATTTTATGTATGAAGGTAAAAAACCTGTGTGCAGCGCCCCCCCTAATACCTCAGCCCCCTCCGATCCAGCGATGCTCCCAATAGCCTTGGCTGTACCGAGACTCTCCCTCATTGGGGCTGAGACCGTAGCGGCACTGCTGTCACTCACAGCCAGTTAGCCAATGAGGAGGGGGCGCCAAGCCACGGTTCAATGGGTCTTAGGGATTCATAGAGCAGTGGCTTGGAAGCGAGCACACAGTGGTGCCTCCAAAGAAAGCAGCTTTCTCTAGGGGTACTGCCTAGGGGGTAGGAGCCAGGAGTAGGGTTGCCACATCATCCCTTTAATCCAGGACACACATTAATTACACAGGTTCTGTGGCTAATTAAGGTGGTAATTAACCGCTTGCCGACCGACTATACGTCGGCACAAGGGTACGTACAGGCATATTAACGTACCTGTATGTTGCCCTTTAAGAAGTGGCTTGCGGGTGCGCGCGCGCCGCCGCGAGCTCTGTGAGTGTGATAGCGGGTCCCCGGACTTGATGTCCATGGGGATACCCACAATCTTCTCACGGAGAGGAAGAACGGAGAAATGCTGATGTAAACAAGCATTTCCCCGTTCTGCCTAGTGATGGGACACTGATCACCACTCCCTGTAATCGGGAGTGGTGATCAGTGTCGTGTCAAACATAGCCCCTCCCCCCCACAGTTAGAATCACGCTCTAGGACACACTTAACCCCTACAGCGCTACCTAGTGGTTAACCTCTTCACTGCCAGTCACATTTACACAGTAATCAATGCATTTGTAATCGCGCTGATCACTGTATAAATGTGAATGGTCCCAAAATAGCGCCAAAAGTGTCCAATCTCTCCGCCATAATGTCGGAGTCATGATAAAAATCGATGATCGCCGCCATTACTAGTAAAAAAATATTAATAAAAATGCCATAAAACTATCCCCTATTTTGTAGACGCTATAACTTTTGCACAAACCAATCAATAAATATTGCGATTTTTTTTTTTTTTTTACCAAAAATATGTAGAATACGTATCGGCCTAAACTGAGGAAGAAAAATGTTTTTTTTATGTATTTTTTGGGGATATTTATTATAGCAAAAAGTAAAAAATAATGCGTTTTTTTTTTCAAAATTGTCGCTATTTTTTTGTTTATAGCGCAAAAAATAAAAACCGCAGAGGTGATCAAATACCACCAAAAGAAAACTATTTGTGGGGAAAAAAGGACGTCAATTTTGTTTGGGTGCCACGTTGCATGACCGCGCAATTGTCAGTTAAAGCGACGCAGTGCCGAATCACAAAAAGTGCTCTGGTCTTTTGCCAGCCAAATGGTCCGGGGCTAAAGTGGTTAAACTTACTTGGTGCCTTATCTGCATTAAATCAGCCTCAGAACCTGTGTAATTCATTTGTGTCATGCATTAAAGTTATGATGTGGCAACCCTAGCCAGGAGTGCTGGCGGGTGACATAAAAAGAAGAGGATCAGAGCTGCTCTGTGCAAAACCACTGCACAGAGCAGGTAAGTTTAACATGTTTGTTTTTTAAAAGAAAACAATATACCACTTTAAGACCTTAAGACTGCAAAACCTGCACGTCCTGGGAATGCGTGAAAAACGCGAGTCACGCTTGAAGTGCCATTAATTCTTAACAGTATTCCGAATACCGACAGATAAATGCATAAAGTTGTTGACTTGTGCTAGTTGTGAATGGCGCCTTAGGTGTATGTGTAGTCAGATAATTTTATTTTGCTTTGAATAGATGAGGAAGGGTTAAAACCCTGCCAAGATATTTTTTTTATTTTGCTGTCTATACACCATTGGGGAAATTTTCCTTCACTTCTGGTATCCTTGATGCACCTGGACGTTAGATGTTGGCATGCAGTGTGATTCAGCTCTTCCAGAGGGCCACATAATAGCAGCGCATTTTCTTGCATTATAATTCACCTCAATGGCCAAAAATATCAGTCCTGCTGCATTTTTTGCAACGTATTGCACATTGAAGAAGTTGGAGCACGATAACCCCTAGCATTGATGTCAGTGACAGGAGATATTGGTGTCAGTGGCTGCAATAGTAGCACCCAGCACTGGTGTCAGTATTGTTACAAACACACTCACACATGTGGTCAGTGACAGTGAAATGTAACCCTCCCTCAACACATTAGTGGTCAGTGAACGTTATCACCCTCCCCACATTGGTGGTCATGGCAGTAAAAGTTACCCCCCCCAATCCTCCACAGGATTGGTTGGCATTGCAGTGGAAGTTAAACCCCCCTCCTTATGTTGCTGGTCAGGACAGTAAAGGCTAACCTCCCCATTTCCCCCAGCATTGGTGGGCACGACAGTGAACGTTAAGCCCCTCCCCCTTCCATTTGTGGTCATTGCATTAAAAGCTGAAGTGCTTGTAAAGGCTAAAGGTTTTTAGCATGCATCACGGTAAAAAACCTTCTGTGTGCTGCCCCCCCTAATACCTGAGCACCCTCTTCATCCAGCGATATACACGAGAGCCTCAGCTGTCCCAGGACTCCCTCTCCTCATTGGCTGAGACAACAGTGAGAGCTGTTAGCTCCCACTGCTGTCAATAACAGCCAATGAGGAGAGAGTGGAAGGCGGGGGCCGAGGCGCGACATTGTGTCTTATGGACTCGGGAGCGAGTACGCATCAGTGCCCCCATAGCAAGCGACTTGCTATTGGGGGCACTGGTGAAGGGGAGGAGCCACAAGCGTCGGCGGGGGACACAAGAAGAGGAGGACCTGGGCTGCTCTGTGCAAAACCACTGCACAAAGACATATTTGTTATTTTATATAAAAAAAAAATGTGTTGTATGTTCCATGTTTTCGATGTGCAACTCCTAGCCCCCCCTTAATACCACTTTTTCTAGTTTTCTGTCAAGGACAGCACTAGAGAAATAGGCTCCACCTCCGGAGGCAGGAAACACAGATCTTTAAAGGGCAGCTTCCGTCCCTCTGCTTCAGTATTTGTGTCCGGAGGAGGAGGCTGGATATAGGAACTCTCCTTCCCCTGACCCTGAAAGTCACCCATGGGAGAAGGGGAAGGAGATCTGCATACCTGCGGTCAGCAGTCGCTAAAAGGTGGCAGGCATCTGGGTCCCCCGGCCAGGTTAACAGCAGCTGGTGCCGGCGTCCTCCTCCTTGATAACCCAGGGAGGGCTGGCGTTCCCCGCTCGGCTGCCAGATACGGGGGGCCGGGTGTAGGCCACGAGTTCCCTTGGAATGCAGGAGGAGGGCGGGGACTTCCGGCACACCACTTCCGGTTCCAGGTCACGTGGCGAGCGTGGACGACAGGACCAGGGCGCTTTATTTGAAAAGCACCAGCCACAGAAGAAAAAAAATACTACTCCACAGCACAGTCGTCCTTAATGAAGGAAACTGACAGCATGGATGCAGCCGATCCAGGTGGCAGTGGAGCCGACCCAGCTCAGGTATGCGGGCACAGGGGTGCCTTAGACCTACGGGGCTGGGGGGGGGGGTGATGGACTCCTAGGTAGCCCATTTTTGACCCCACCCCCCTCTTTTAAGACGGGATCCGGACTAAAGAGTCCTGTGAATCCCGTCAGCAGCTGGTGGGGGTGCACTGAGATGTTGGTGAAGGACACCCATACTCTGCTAAAAGGTTTGCTGATGGTAGCTTGTCTTTATTTTTTCCCTTCCCTTGTCCTCCTTCTCTCCTTCCCTTGTCTCAGGCTCTGCCCAAAAAACCGGAGAGGTCAGAGGTCAACCTAAAACCTGCAATGGCTACAATAGTGGCTCGTAATTTGGAAGTCTGGCTGGACCAATTACAAGGTCATTTGGAAAGTGGGTCCTCCAAGAAGGAAATTTTGGATTCCCTTCCCATGCTGCTTAAGGCAGCGGGCTATATGTCAGGCGCTAAAAAGACATGGAAACCGCAAACGGAACAACATCACCCATAGTGCAATGCCTCCGACTAACACCCAGTCAACCGAAAATCGCTCAGTCACTTCCACTACCCCATGCTATCCTTCTTCCCCTAAAACCATGGGCACTACGAGGCTGAGACCAACTTCCAGCACCATAGACCTACCTCAGATAACCATGCAGGCCAACCCACATAACCCAGATACCACAAACCCTTCATCCACACCTGAGCCCTCTTTTTTAGTCAAAACCCCCCAACCTGCACAAAAAAGAAAATTGGAAGACACGGTAGACGAGGGGGTAAAAGAAGACACAAAGAGAAAGGGAAAAAAAAGCCAAACGATAAAGATCTATAACTTATCCTCACTAACCCTTAGCCGTGAAGATATGTCACTACTGAGCAAAGGCCTCAACTTTGCCCCCTCAGTTGGTCCAAACCCCTTCACTCTGTTTAGAGACCTCAACAAATTCATCCGTGACCTAAATGTCAAAAGGTTCTTCAATATCAAAGCCTCAAGTAATCCCACCACAGCAAATGCACCCGATGAACCCCATAATGACTCCACCAAGGACCACTCATTAGATGCTTCCTGCCTAGCTTTCCTCGAGGACCTCTACACTGGAGATGGTGACACAGACATCTGCCCATCATATCTTACAGAACACATACAGAAGAGCAAAAAACCTAAAAGGAAAGATAGCTCCCAGCAAACTAAAAACCCGTAGACCCCAACCAACTGTCACACCCACTTTCCTTGATGTCAAAGGCATGTACCAATGCCGCAAGCTCAAATGCCTAACCTGCAAATTCGTCCAGCACAAACAGAAATACTTTACCACAAAAAGGAAAACATACCAACTTGGTCATTTTTTCAATTGTTCCACTGAATTTGTAGTATACTGCCTTTCGTGCCCATGTAATCTACTTTATGTAGGCCGCACCACCAGGACATTGCGTAAGAGATTTGGAGAACACAGACGCTCTATTGAAGATAACAAGAACCTCACGATCCCAAGACACTTCTCAGAATTTCATCAAGGCTCCACCAATGACCTACGAGTCTCGATCATAGAGGCAATCCCCAGCAACCTCGAGCTGAACGCATCAAACGCCTATGTGAGAGGGAGACTTTTTGGATATATACTTTGGACTGCCTTAAGCCTGGAGGCTTAAATGAAGAGATTGAATCTCAATCCATCCTCTAAACACCTACTCCCAGCTTTGTTGCATTACATACTCCCCATCCGAATCCTCCCCTTGGCCCTCTTTTCCCCCTCCTCCCCCTCCCCCCCTCCTCCTTCCCTCCCCTCCCCCCACCTCATCACATTACTTCCATTCCCTCCCCAACTCCCCTACCTCCCATCCCACCCCGCCCATACCTCCCCTTTTACCCTACTCCAGCTCCACACCCCCTTCCTTCCCACCAAAATTATTACATTTCACAAGTATTATTTCCATACTTATGCGCACACAGTTACACATACATATATACACACATACAAGTGCGCATATATGTTTTTGCGCACATATATGCCCCGCTTGCACACATATGTTAGTTGCGCACATATTAGTCCCGAAGGCGCACTCCATTAATTTTATTTTTTTTTTTTACATGTTTTCCCACCTTTTTTTTGTATATCTTTTTAAATTATTTTTTTATTTTATTTTTTGTATTTTTTTTTTTTGTATATATTTTATATATATATATTTTTTTATATATATTTTCCATATTTTTTTATTAATCCTTTTATATAAAAAAAAGAATAAAAACCAAGCGCTGATGTGGAAAGATATGTGTGATATAAATAAATTGTGCTTAAAAATATATATATACCAATATAGTTAGTGCTATGAAAAAATCAGTAAATTAAAGCTGCTATCAATATAGGGTGATCAGATAACCAAACAAATAGTACTAAGTATAAAATTGATGCGCTTTAAATAAATAGTGCACAATATGCTGCTGTGACTAAGCTTAAATCCAGGAATAAAAAATGCATACATGTGAATAAAATAAATTAATAATTATGGTGCTAATACATGTGTTAAAATTGCCAAATAAATCTTCAAATTGGTGATGTGACGGTGAGTATAAATAAAATAATAATGACACTCTAAATACAATGTCCAGGCAGAGATAAATAGTGGGAGAAAGTAAAAATAATTAAACAGTTCCTTCCCTTAATCCAGATTGATTGACTCACTGGGTTAGATCGTTTGTATCAGGATATTTAGTTTTTCTTGTATCCCACTTCAGCATTTACACTGCTGGTGATTCGGCTCTCAGGATAAAGGTTTTATGCAAAGCAAGCAAAGAAAAAACAGATCATTGTGCAGTGAACTTACTAGATAGTACATAAGCAAAACAGGGACAAAAGATACACTCACAAACTCCCGGTCTATTAGAAGCATTCAAATAAGCAGATTGCAGTCAGCCGCTGTGGACGAGGTTTCCCATAGAGAAACAGCTGCTGTTAACCTTCAGGTGTATTGCAGCACTGAACGTCCTAAGCTCCTCCCACGCGTTACGGATCTCCTTGAAAAAGTCACGTGTCAGTGATGTAACGCGTGGGAGGAGCTTAGGACGTTCAGTGCTGCAATACACCTGAAGGTTAACAGCAGCTGTTTCTCTATGGGAAACCTCGTCCACAGCGGCTGACTGCAATCTGCTTATTTGAATGCTTCTAATAGACCGGGAGTTTGTGAGTGTATCTTTTGTCCCTGTTTTGCTTATGTACTATCTAGTAAGTTCACTGCACAATGATCTATTTTTTCTTTGCTTGCTTTGCATAAAACCTTTATCCTGAGAGCCGAATCGCCAGCAGTGTAAATGCTGAAGTGGGATACAAGAAAAACTAAATATCCTGATACAAACGATCTAACCCAGTGAGTCAATCAATCTGGATTAAGGGAAGGAACTGTTTAATTATTTTTACTTTCTCCCACTATTTATCTCTGCCTGGACATTGTATTTAGAGTGTCATTATTATTTTATTTATACTCACTGTCACATCACCAATTTGAAGATTTATTTGGCAATTTTAACACATGTATTAGCACCATAATTATTAATTTATTTTATTCACATGTATGCATTTTTTATTCCTGGATTTAAGCTTAGTCACAGCAGCATATTGTGCACTATTTATTTAAAGCGCATCAATTTTATACTTAATCCTTTTATATACATTCATAAAATATATATTTCTATATACATTTTATTTCCAATTTTCCTTTTATATTTCTCATTTATTTATTTTTTATATTTTTCATCTTTCATATTCTCATTTTTTTTTATTATTATTTTTTACTATTATTTTCTATTTTTATTTTTATTTCTTTTCTTTCCCTTTTTTTTCCTATTTACCATTTTTTCCATTTTTTTTTTTCCATTTTCTTGTTTTTTTTTTTTTTTAACTATCATTTATTCTAGTACCATAATCCCTCCTCTCCCCTCTTCACATTTCCCCTGCTCTAACGAGCCACACCACTATCCCAGCTGACGTGTGTTAGACACATACCAACGCTGCCAGGCCACTCCTGTGTACCGCCCCTGTCCCTCCTCTCCTCTCTCCCTATTTAACCCACACCATCATGGCCGATAGCCATGCCTGAGGAAGGAGCACACATGCGCTGAACGCGAGCGCGCTACGGCCACGCCCCCCACTCTTCTCCACCTGACGTCATCTTCCCAGGAACCTGCTGATGCGCTGTCTGAGGGAACCCCAAGCCATCGAGAGCTACGGATTCCACCGCAATCGGCCAAGGCCGGCCCTGCCACAGCCCAGCTGTTTCATGATGTGACTCTGCGATGCCCAGGAGAACCTACCTATGCCTATTTCTTATCACACACATGTGAGTGTACAATTTCTAATGAAATAGTGTTTTTAACTACTTACTACCTTTAGAACAGCGCTGCTTTTCTTTTTGCTTTTTTTATATGGCAGACGCATCTGCCGAGTCGGTCAAGCTATCAGCAAAAACCGCTGCCCTTATAAACTCATCTTGCAGAGCGTTATGGTTAAAATCTTGGTCAGGGCGGGAAGAGGAAATGTCCGTCATGTGTGAACAAATTTAAGGAAGGGCGGAACAAGCCCCTCTGTAAGCCCTGTAATGACAAATTGGTTTACAAAGAGGCAACGGGGGCCTGCAAAGAATTGATTTCTGGGGTTCAGAAAGAAATGAAGGCCATTAAGACAATGCTGGCAAACCTTGAAACCCCAAAACTACCAGCCGCAGTCCCCCCTGCTTCCTCCCCAGACGTGGCTGACGAATCAGGGGGAGAGGAATCGGATTCTTTTGATGTACCAAGTGAGGTGGCATCATCCAAAGATACTCTGAGCCAAGGGACAAGTTCACCCAGATACAGGCTCTCACTCGAGGAGGTTGATGCCTTATTGGGGGTGATCTACGAGATGCTTGAGATTAAATAAGAGCAAGTCTCCTTGTCTTTGCATGACCAGATGTATCGGACTCTGAAGGATGACCAAACCAGGGTTTTTCCTGTACACAGCGCACTGGCAGACTCTATTAAAAAAAAGTGGATGGAACCAGAGAAAAATTATTTTTTCCCAAGAGTTTGAAAAGGAGATTCCCTTTCAGTGAGGATTCCACCTGTGTTTGGAACAAGGTGCCCAAAGTAGACGCAGCCTTTTCCCAGTGTGCCAAATCAACAGACCTCGCCTTTTGAGGACATGGGTGTCCTTAGGGAACCCATGGACAAGAGGATGGAGGTACTGCTAAAAAGGTCATGGGAAGTAGCCATGGCGAACCTAAAACCTGCAATGGCTACAATACTGGCTCGTAATTTGGAATTTTGGCTGGACCAATTACAAGGTCATTTGGAAAGTGGGACCTCCAGGAAGGAAATTTTGGATTCCCTTCCCATGCTGCTTAAGGCAGCGGGCTATATGGCAGACGCATCTGCCGAGTCGGTCAAGCTATCAGCAAAAACCGCTGCCCTTATAAACTCATCTTGCAGAGCGTTATGGTTAAAATCTTGGTCGGGGGACCCGGCCTCAAAAGTTAGACTGTGTGGCATCCCATTTGAAGGAGACCTCTTGTTAGACAGGATCTAGAAAAACTAGATCGCACTGCAGACAAGAAAAAGGTCTTCCCTACCAAAACTAAGAAAGCCCCAGGGAAATGTTTTTTTCGTCCCCAAAGACAAGGGCCATCACAAGAACAGACCTCTAAGGGGTCAACTCCTAAAAAACAGTGGGGAAGGGGAAAACAGAAAGGTGTTCTGTTTTCCTCTCCTAAAAAAAAAACACTAAATCCCAGTGACTTGGTTCCCGTGGGAGGGAGACTGGAGCAGTTCCTCCCACAGTGGGAAAAGACTACCCAAAATGCTTTTATACTAAGGATAATCAGGGAGGGCTATCGAATACAGTTCGAAGGAGTAACGACACCCCGAGTATGAAAGGGGTTAACGTCGTTTAGGACATTCCATACCCAAACACAAAGGTAGCTACCGAACACTTCAATCAGCCGAACAAGGAACCCATGCAAATAATTCTCCCCCAAGTACGAGATGAGGGTCTGTCTTGAGGTTCAAGCAGGACTGAATCTTTATTCAAACATGTTATACAGATCCCACTTCAAAACACTTCCCCCTACCCTTGGAAAACAGGGCGGGTTAAACTGTCCAATGACAATGGACACGCATGTCAGGTGTGTTTAACTTCTCATCAGTAAACAGTCTTAATAGGGGGGCTGCTGGAAGAATCCCCCCTCCCTCTTTCCTCACAGCAAGACACTTAGACATCCCATAATAGTTGAGCCAGGCAGCCACAATAGACAATAGAATACACTCACACCCCAACCATTACAGCAAATAGTACACAACATAATGAGACAGCACACATTATATATATATATATATATATATATATATATATATATATATATATATATATATATATACAGCATTGAGTCTGACTAACACAGATCATAGTGGGGTTCTCACTCACCCTGTGCCCCTATTAGTGACTCCCGTTACAATGGCATATCCAGGGTCCCCAGAGTCTGTGTGTCTTGGGGGACATGGACCTGAATCTAAAGTAACACCACCTCCAGGGTCCCCAGGCATACAGCTCACAACGAACACCGTTCCCCCAAATGCCAGGGCCCATAATCGGTAGGCAAGAGGCTGGCATTCAGTTCCCTCCAAAAGCCTCTGTCCCGGCTAGGTCTGTCACAGAAGGCACTCCACCCGTAAGGATGTGTGTGTGACCACGCCTCCCAGGGATCCTCAGAAGGCGACGGCCTTGTTGTTACAAATTGGCGACTTGATGGACCAGCGGGTTCTTGTTCCAGTGCCACAGAAAGAAGTAAACCATGGTTTCTACTCTCACGTTTTGGTAGTAAAGAAACCGTTGGGCAAATTCCGTCTAATACTAAATTTAAAGTTACTAAACAACTGGGTAGCATACAAAAAATTCCGGATGGAAACAATCTTTTCGGTAAAGTCAATTCTTCCCCCAGATTGTATCATGGCCTCCCTCGATCTGAGGGACAACTCAGTGACGCAAAAGATCTATCTCACAGAGGAGAAGGTAGAAAAGGTGAAGGCGACTGCAACCTTTTTTCCAAAACAATCTGGCAATTTCCCTCCTCTCAGTTATGTCAGGTCTGGGTTTTCTGGTAGCAACAATTCCTGCGGTACCATGGGCGAGGGCCCATTTCAGGTATCTCCAGGCCAACATCCTGAACAGCTGGGATCGCTAGACACAACCATCCGCCTATCTTCAAAAACCAGAAGGTCTCTGGTGGTGGAGGAACGAAAAGAACCTTGTGCAGAGTCTATTATGGTCTCTTCCAGTGTCCGTCCGTATCGCCACAGGCGCCAGCGCTTGGGGGCCCATTGGGGGTCAAAAATAGCCCAAGGGCGCTGGGAAAAAGTACAGTGCCAAAGGTCTGCAAACTAGAGGGAGTTACAGGCGATCTGAGAAGCTCTAAAGACATTTGCAAGAGAGCTGAAAGGTCACCACGTACAGATCCTCTCGGACAGTGTGGTAGCAGTGTCTTATTTAAACAAGCAAGGGGGATCAAAATGTCCATCCTTAATCAGACTAACAAGTATTATCTTGTTTTGGGCCGAGAGAAACCTGAAATCGGTATCTGCAGTCCATCTGAGAGGAGTGGACAACCACCTGGCGGACTTTCTGAGCCGACACCAAGTGTCCGAGTCGGAATGGTCACTAAACAACGAGGTCTTCCAGCTAATAGTACAGAAATGGGGTCTCCCACAGGTGGACTTGTTCGCCAACAGAACAAATGCCCAGGTAACGGTGTACTTCTCACAAGAAAGATTAGCAGGTATCGGTAAGATAATCGGTATCTGCAGTCGGCAAGATAATCGGTATCTGCAGTCCATCTGAGAGGAGTGAACAACCACCTGGAGGACTTTCTGAGCCGACACCAAGTGTCCGAGTCGGAATGGTCACTAAACAACGAGGTCTTCCAGCTAATAGTACAGAAATGGGGTCTCCCACAGGTGGACTTGTTCGCCAACAGAACAAATGCCCAGGTAACGGTGTACTTCTCACAAGAAAGATTAGCAGGGGCCAAAGGGATAGACGCCTTGGCCCAGAGGTGGGCCTTACCCACGTGCTACGCCTTTCCCCCATTCAAACTTATTCCTCTAGCCCTGAGGAAATTTCTTCAAGAATGGACCACGATGATATTAGTGGTCCTGTATTGGCCGAAAAGGCTGTGGTTTCCCACACTGTTACGCCTGACAGAGAAGCCTCCCCTCATGCTGCCCGAGAGGAAGGATCTCCTGTCCCAGGGCTCAGTTCTGTTAACAAAAATACAGGCTCTAAAATTATCGGCTTGGTGTCTGAAGAAAGCCTCCTGAAGTCTAAGGGGCTCTCGGACAGGGTGGTAAACACAATTCTTTCTAGTAGAAAGAAGGTAACCCAAGCGATTTATGTTAAGTGTTGGAAAAATGTTTGTTCATGGTTAGATACCAAGAAGATGTCTGCAGGTATTCTGGCCGTCTTTGAGTTTTTACAAGACGGTGCGGATCAAGGACTGGCCATTAGTACATTAAAAGTTCAGGTTTTGGCCTTGTCTGTTTTTTTTAGAGCAACCCCTGGCATTAGACCCGCTAGTTAGCAGGTTCTTTAAGGGATTAGCCAGAATTAGACCTGTTCCGTTTAAAATTTTGCCAAAATGGGACCTGTTGACAGTTCTACAGGGTTTGATAAAATGGTCACAGGAAGGGGAGCTTTCCTTAAAATGGGTCATGCTCAAAACGGTCTTCTTAGTGGCCGTATCCACAGCTTGACGCAATAACGAGCTACAGGCACTTTCCATTAAAGAGCCTTTTTTGCAAGTTTGAAGACAGGCTGGTACTACGCACAGACCCAGGGTTTTTACCTAAAGTAGTGACAAAATTCCATACAACACAGGAAATTGTTTTTCCATCATTCTGTGGGTCACCCGCCAATCCAAAGGAAATGGAATTCCACCAACTGGATGTGAGAGCTTGTCTTACGGTATCTGGAAATGTCGAAAAGCATTAAAAAAATCCAATACTCTATTTATTTACATGCAGGGAAAAAATTGGGGTCCCAAGCTTCAAAAAACACAATCGCAAGGTGCATTAAACAAGCTATTGTGGAAGCCTACAAAATTATGAAAAAGAAATGTCCCTTTTCCCCCATGGCTCACTCCACACAGGCACTATTGGCTTCTTGGGCGGAGCGAGCTGGTGCGACACCAGAACAAATCTGTCAAGCAGCAACATATTCAAACTACTCGATTTTCATGAAGTGCTATAGATTGGACCTTACCTCAGCACAAGACCAAGCGTTTGGGAGAAAAGTCCTCCAAGCGGTAGTCCCCCCCCCCAATCTGGTAAATTCTTGTTGATCCTCTCTAGTGCTGTCCTGGACAGACGACTAGAGAAAACTAGAGTTAGTCTTACTGGTAACTCTGTTTCTACGAGCCGTCCAGGACAGCAGGGATTTCCTCCCTATATGCTGTTATAACTTTGGACGAGTGTTTTTGTTGTTTCAGAAGCCGTTCTGGGGAAGTTCTCAGTTAAAGACTGAAGCAAAGGGAAGGAAGCCGCCCTTTAAAGATCTGCTGATGTGCTTCCTGCCTCCAGAGGTGGAGCCTATCTCTCTAGTGCTGTCCAGGACGACTCCTAGAAACAGAGTTACTGGTAAGATTAACTCTAGTTTTAACCCCCCCCCCCCCCACTTCCTGCATTGGTGGTCATGGCAGTGAAAGTTAGATGCTTTATTTTTATTCAAGGTCAAAGATGCAAACTGACTGCGAGTTAGCTGCATGCAAGAAAAAGTAGTGACACGTGGCTTACTTGTTCTCTATTGTAACATATTTTTACTTCTATTAAAAGGAAACTGAACATAAAATGGTACCACTAGCTGGTGCAGAAATGGTGCATAAACCCCTACAACTTTATCGGTACCTTATTCGTTGTTGCAAGCAACTTCCAAATGAGAATCTCCAGCATCATTACAGACATGCAGTACGACAGGTATGTTTTAATGTGCAGAAGTTTAAGCATATCGCAATTAATTTTAAAATAACTTGTACATATGAAGGAATATAAAAAATGTTGATATACAGTACACTGTAGTTACATATTTCCTTTGCCAGGAAGATTTGGGTAACATTGACATTTTTTTTCTTTGAGGCCCCTTTCACACTGCCGCGACTTGAAAGTTGAACAATTTTGCCACAATTTCAGGGAAAGCCTGTGTAAACTTGAGGACTATGGACTTCAACTCGCATCAGAGTCGGACCAAAGTAGTACACTTTGAAGTCGGTGAGACTTGAAGTCGCACAGATATGAATGGTTATCATTGGGAATCATGGGGCATGACCTCTCATGAGACTTTGATGTCCAAAGTCGCAAGAAAAGTCACACAAGTGTTAAAGGGGCCTATCTTTCGCTAGGCAGCAGTATATACAGTATCTCACAAACGTGAATACACCCCTCACATATTTGTGAATATTTTATTATGTCTTTTCATGTGACAACACTGAAGAAATTAAACTTTGCTACAATGTAAAGTAGTGAGTGTACAACTTGTATAACAGTGTACATTTGCTGTCCCTTCAAAATAACTCAACACACATTCATTAATGTCCAAACTGCTGGCAACAAAAGGTGGAGGAGCGCAAGGTCTGTAACATCCACCAGCTCTGTAATGTCGTCATGGAGGAGTGGAAGAGGACTCCAGTGGCAACCTGTGAAGCTCTGGTGATCTCCATGCCCAAGAGGGTTAAGGCAGTGCTGGAAAATAATGGTGGCCACACAAAATATTGACACTTTGGGCCCAATTTGGACATTTTCACTTAGGGGTGTACTCACTTTTGTTGCCAGTGGTTTAGACATTAATGGCTGTGTGTTGAGTTATTTTGAGGGGACAGCAAATTTACACTGTTATACAAGCTGTACCCTCACTACTTTACATTGTAGCAAAGTGTCATTTCTTTAGTGTTGTCACATGAAAAGATATATTAAAATATTTACAAAAACATGAGGGGTGTACTCACTTTTGTGAGATACTGTGTATATATAAATATTTTTTTGTTTTGTAAAGATATGCTTGCAAGCCAACAGGCGCATAACTTGAAACACCTTAAATTTATCTTGGGCAGATCCCATATGACAGAAGGAAAAGACAGCATGATCCTTATTAAAAATAAATGACATCAGAGAATGTTTGGGTATACTCTTGGGCCCCTTTCATACAGGCAGTCTGATCAGATCCTCCTGTCAGTTTTTTAGGCGGATCTGATTGAACGCTCCTTGTTAGCTTGTGAACGGTGAGATGAAAATGGGCTTGCATCCCATTACATTTGATTCCATCCTGGTCCAAAGGAAAAAATGAAAAGGTCTGCGTCCCTTTCTATTTTTTTAGACCTAAACGTGGTGGATTGTATGTAATCAGATGCAAGTCTGTTTATATCCGGTAACCCATATACTGTATCTAATATAGGTCAGGAAAGCTCTGGTATTTAAATGCAGCAAAAAATAAATTAATGGACACAGACCTATGTCCTGCTCTGCGTCAGCAGGGGATGTGTTCCCTGGGTAACGGGAGGTGTCCCCTGACTTCCCTAGGTAATGCCCACATATGAGTCTGAGCATCCATGATTGAAAGAACTGAACTCTAAATAATGAAACGGGCAGGCCAAGAACAGTACATTTATGCCGCGTACACACGGTCGGACTTTTCAGCTACAAAAGTCCGACAGCCTGTCCAACAGACTTCCGGAGGACTTTCGGCAGACTTGCGGCGGACTTGTGGCAGACTTTCTAACGAACGGACTTGCCTACACACGACCACACAAAAGTCCGATGGATTCGTACGTGATGACGTACACCAGACTAAAATAAGGAAGTTCATAGCCAGTAGCCAATAGCTGCCCTAGCGTGGGTTTTTGTCCGTCGGACTAGCACACAGACGAGCGGATTTCGGGGTCCGTCGTAGTTACGACGTAAAGATTTGAAGCATGTTTCAAATCTAAAGTACGTCGGATTTGAGGCTAAAAAAGTACGTTGAAAGTCCGGAGAAGCCCACACACGATCGGATTACCAGCCAGCTTTAGTCCGTCAGCGTCCGTTGGACTTTTGTAGACGAAAAGTCCGACCGTGTGTACGCGGCTTTAGGGAGGGAAAATTAGATGAGCTGGATGTGCTCTAACCAGGAGAAGAGGCAGGCTCCTTCTGACTTCCTGCAGTTTGTAATGCACACCGTGATGAGCTCACAGTGTGCAGTTAAAGGATAAGTTCACCTTTGGGAACATGTTACATGTTCCACCTGTTTTTAAGGTGGAACATGTTCCCAATGTTGCAGCCGCTGCTTGATCCCTGCACTTCTTGTGACAGCAGTATGGGAAGAAGTTCCCCATACTAGCTGTCACTTTTTAAAATCAGCGTGGCCATGCTGGGCGCCGCCCACACGACTGCATCATTCATCCACACAGCTCTGTGTGAATGAACTACAAGCCCTGACATCCTTTGTGTTGGTGGCTTGGAGTTCTCAATGAACTACCACAGCGCTGTGGAGCACCATGGTTAGGGTTGCCACTTTTTCTTCAAGTCAAACCCGAACACTTTAGCGGCGCACAGCAATTTTTTTTTGTAGTATAAACTATACATATATTTAGCAATTAAATAACAAATTATTATAATCATATGAAGTTAATCACAAGAGTCCCCCTTTACATCAGAGTCCACAGAGTTCCCCTTTTACATCTGAATCTGCAGAGTTCCCCTTTTACATCTGACTAAAATCAAAATAAGTGCAGCGCTAAATACAAAGTATCCCCTGAGGGATATATAGTGCATTCAATAAATGATATATAAATAAAGTGCAATATGCAAAATGTGTTCTTATATACAGTATATAAATAATAGCAGGTAAAACCCAAGGCAAAATCGACTGTTAGTGCTTGCTTTGGGCAGTGTGAAAGAGTGTGTAACAGACACTCTCGGCTTAGACAACTGCACCCAGCAACCCTACTGGGAAGCCACAATCCAGTCTGAATATTATGTCCGGGTTTCAAGCACTTTGAAACCCGGACACATGAGTCCAAACCCGAACTGTCCGGGTGAATCCCGGACAGGTGGCAACCCTAACCATGGTAGTTCATTGATTCTTGCTGTCAGTGTATCTGCTTGCCAGTACAGGATGTACGGCACAAAGATACACTGACTGTTCTGCAGAAGACTTGCATGGCACCAGCGATCTGCTGATCGCTGGTGCAATGCTTTATAGGCTTCAAAAAAAAAAACCCAAATAATTCATGCACATTTTTTTACATGCAAAAAAATGTGCATTTATTATTTATTTTTAGAAAAGTGAACGTATCCTTTAAATCGGAGTAAGCATTTTAGTACAGGAGAGGAGCCTGCACAACTGTACAAGACTAAGGGTAAGGCTGGAGTCTAGTTTTTATTCAATGGGCAGACATTGCTTATTGAGGTAGTGCTGTGAGTGACAGCTGTTGCCATATAAGGTATTGGCATCCTTTAGAAGCGTGTGGATTAGGGGGTACAGGGGTTTGAAGCTGTAAACCTGTTATTGCAGAGGGACACATTAATTATGAGTTAGTCACACTTTTCTTCTGTGCCTATTTAGCTAGTCCCACTTTTCAGCAGGGCGCAGTCCACTCTCTGCTTACCTGATTATGTGACATTATTATTGGTGTAAATGCCACTACTAGTGATGTCCATGAGTTAATCTCAGAGCAGATGCAATTATTTGGTTTTGGGGGCCCATTTTTGGTAAACAGTAGATACCTGTCTCTGCTGGACACCAAAGTTTACAGTCCACTCAGCATCTGCATTTTTGGAGTAATCCATTAAACCCCAGGCATTGTGTGAATCCTATAAGGAAAGGGGAGGTAAAATGGGGCTGCCTAAATCTAATAAGTGGTTGTAATAAAAAAAAAAATTTGATGATGGAAAAATAAAATAAACCGACTAATAATGTGTCCTATCTCTTCAAATTACAAACCGCACAAACATTATTAGTGTTAAATCGTATGGGTGCTCAATATAACACTTTCAATCCTGGATGGCTAATAAAAGGTTCAATAAACCAAAAAATACACATATAAAGTGCTCAGTGTGCTTGTGCAAAAAGTGTCCATACAAAATATTTGTCTATAAAAACTGGATTATACTCCGTATAAAAAGAAAAGAGAGATATATATATATATATATATATATATATATATATATATATATATATATATATATATCATGTGTGTATATATAATGTGTATGTATGTAAGAATCCACTGATGTAAACCAAAAAAAACACAATTAAAAAAATATAATAACTTCCAAAGTTACTTGTGCCTGGATAAACAATATCTCTTGGTAAAAAATTAGGTGAATTCCACAGTGCTCCCCTCTCGGTTCCACACTAACCAGAAAGATGTATCCCTGCAGGGGTAAAGCAAATTCAAGCAGGGTCGTCTCTGGTCTCTTGTCTGGTGGTATCTCCTCCACGGTGGGTCTGGTCATTGGGTACACTCACATATGGGTGGATGGAAAAAAATGCTCCTCATAGCGTAAATCCATAAAAATTAATTTTATTCAAATCAAAGTTTTAAAAGCACACTTTCTTTTTTTACAAATTTTTTACTTAATCAAAGGGAGAGGTCCATGGACCTTTGACATAGAATAAACATCGTTTCAATGTGTACAGAACTTATAAGAAGCAATACAATAATGAAGAAGAAAGGAAATAGTTGGCGAGACAACAATTTGCCCAGGTCTCAACATGAATGACATTGTTCAGTACATTACTCCCATGTGGCCTTCTCCACTCATTTTATTTACTAATAATAAGCGAGTGCAGCTCACACTTTCAATAGTGCTGCAATTTCAGTATAAATACCACAGCAATAGATCTTAGGCACCTTGCGTTCCATAGACTGGAAGTAATGTGATGGAGCTCCAACGTACGCGTTTTGTCATACCGACGTCTTCAGAAGCGGCACCATCTTGGAGCACCTCATGTCTTTTATATTGTGCGGTTGCCATGCCAACAGGACGCACTGGGGGCCATATTTAATTTAGTCACTGCGGGAGTCATATACGGCCCGTCAATACAGGGCATATATTCCACATTACTCAGCCCCCTGCGGTCAACAGAAAATTATTGCCAGGCGTAAGTAACAGGACACACTGGGGCCTACTGGGGCCTACTGGGGCCATATTAGTTTGATAACCACAGAAAATCACACGCAGCCCATCATTGCAAGGCATGTGTTTCACATGACTGAGCCTCCAGTTGTCAGAAGGAGTATTGCCAGGCAACTAACACAATTCAAACAGTAACTGGTAAATTTAACCCAGATACTACAAAGTAAACTCGCACAATAAACCTTTTTTAAAACAAAGATCATAGAATACTAATTTAAAGAGGAAAAAGGGAGATAAATAAGGATATAGATATGAGTCTCCTAAAAGTCATTGGATACTAAGGCCATATTAGTTTGATAACCAAGAGATATTGTTTATACAGGCACAAGTCACTTTGGAAGTTGTTATATTTTTTGAACTGTGATCTTTTTGGTTTACACCAGTGGATTCTTACATATATATATATATATTTTTATACGGAGTATAATCCCGTTTTTTATGGACAAATATTTTGTATGTACACTATTTGCACAATAAGCACGCTGAGCACTTTATATTTGTATTTTTTGTTTTATGGAACTTTTTATTAGCCATCCAGGATTGCAAATGTTATATTGAGTACTCATACGATTTAACACGAATATTGTGTGTGTGGTTTGTAATTTAAAGAGAGAGGGCACGTTATTAGACGGTTTATTTTATTTTTCCAACACAACCACTTATTAGATTTAGGCAGCGCCATTTTACCTCCCCTTTCCTTTATACCTTTCTTACTAACTTCACTCTGTGGAGCTTTGGGGGTAGGTAGCTGACACATCTGTTTTACCATAGCGTGGAAAATAACAACCTATTTCAGTTGTGTGAATTCTGCATAGTGCTACTTTATGAATGGACCCCTTAAGTGAAGATACTTTGTACTGATGGTTTCAAGGTTACCATGTGTAGAATTTGTATACAGTACACCATGCAAAGCTCCTAAGTCAACTGTAGCTTAACTAGTAATGATATTAATTAAGTATATTCTTCCATCATTTAAAGCAACATTATAAATAATATTCATGCTTGCAAATATCCAAGCAGGTGCTTATGGTGTATGTGTGGAATCTGTCACACATTTTTTTTTTTAAGTCACTTAAAACATTTAAAATGTATGTTGGACTACATTGAATTACTAAATGTGCTTTCTAACAGAGTTTTCAAGTTCATGCTGATGAAGATGATCCAGAACGAATACAGCAGATCATTAAAAGAGCCATAGAGGATGCTGACTGGGTGATGAATAAGGTAAGTGAAAGAAAATCCTAATCCAAAGCCAAAGTTTTGTTTGGAAACAAATTTAGCCAGTCATAAAAATAAGCATTGATATACAAGGGAGTACAGCCTTATCTGTTCAGTATTTCAGTTTTCCATGCAGGCCTAAGGGGGCCCGTTTACACTAGTGCATTGCATTAACACATGTGAACGCACATTATTGCGTGTGTGTGTGTAATGCATTGCATTAGGAAGCCTATTCATTTTGAATAAACCCAAATGCTCCAAAGATGGTGGATGCTACACTTTTCTGAACACAGCTCCCTGCAACTCACAATTATTCACATCTGTGTGCTAATGAGCATTTCAATGCCTTGTGTTTATGTGTTGGGGTGCTATTCAAAATGAACGGCAAAACACCTTACTGTAGTACACTTGTTGCTGTACGTTTGTGATAATGCATGTCAAAATGGGCAATTTAGAGTGTGTGTGTACAATGCACAAACCATTCCAAGTAAAGTGCAATAACTCTTAGCAACTGGGCAGCTATCAGTTTACTGTAGTCAGATGAGTAAAAAAAATAGAGCTTCATTCCTTGTAATCAGTTACTGCACATTACTCTAATTATTGCATATTTAAAGCGGAACTAAACCCTCCAACCCTTTACAGCCCAGGGAGCTGCTATTTAAAGTGGATGGCCCCCCTGAAAAAAAATTACACCAAAAATCCTAAAAAAAATTAAAAAAAAAATTAGAAAAATTTTTTTTTTTAAAACTTGCCTAAACCCTTGTTGCTAGGCAGTCTTCCTAATCTGCCTCTTCTTTTTCCACGGCTTCTTCTGCTCCTCAATGAGTGGCCCCATTGTCTTCTGGGAACTGTGTGTGTTCCCAGTAGGAAACTGGCAGTGAAGCCGCAAGGCTCCACTGCCTGTTTCCCTTACCTAGAATGGCGGTACCGGGACCCGAGAGCCGAGGGACAGGTCAGCCTCGGGCGGCCGACATCGCGGGCACCCAGGACAGGTAAGTACTTATTTAAAGTCAGCAGCTACAGTGTTTGTAGCTGCTGACTTTTAATTTTTTTTTTTTAGGCCGGAAACCCGCTTTAAGCCTCTGATCTGCAGTTTCCATGATGCTGCACATGTGATCACCTATGACACCAGCCATTTTAAAGCTTAAAGTGGTTGTAAAGTCTAAAGTTTTTTTTTTTATCTTATTGCCTTCTATGCCTTAAGATAAAAATGCTTCTGTGTGCAGCAGCCCCCCTAACACTTCCAGGTCCATCTAGATCCAGCGATTGTTGCAGGAGTGTATCGGCTGCCCAGACCCCCCTCATTGGCTGAGATATCAGCGCCGCACCATTGGCCCCCCTTGCTGTCAGTCAAAGTCAGTCAGCCAATGAGGAGAGAGGGGTGGACCATGGCTCCGTGTCTGAATAGAATAGCTATTCTTCTTTAACAAGCTGCTTGCTGTGGGGGGCACTCAACAGGAGGGAGAGGCCAGGAGCGCTGAAGAGGGACCTCAGAAGAGGATGATTGGGGCTGCTCTGTGCAAATCATTACACAGGGCAGGTAAGTATAACATGTTTGTTACTTGTAACTAAACAAAAAAAGGGACTTTAGTGTCACTTTAACCACTTCAGCCCCGGAAGGTTTTACCCCCTTCCTGACCAGAGCACTTTTTACAATTCGGCACTGCGTCGCTTTAACTGCTAATTGCGCGGTCATGCAATGCTGTACCCAAACGAAATTTGCGTCCTTTTCTTCCCACAAATAGAGCTTTCTTTTGATGGTATTTGATCACCTCTGCCGTTTTTATTTTTTGCGCTATACACGGAAAAAGACCGAAAATTTTGAAAAAAAATGATATTTTCTACTTTTTGTTCTAAAAAAAATCCAATAAACTCAATTTTAGTCATACATTTAGGCCAAAATGTATTCGGCCACATGTCTTTGGTAAAAAAAATGTCAATAAGTGTATATTTATTGGTTTGCGCAAAAGTTATAGCGTCTACAAACTAGGGTACATTTTCTGGAATTTACACAGCCTTTAATTTATGACTGCCTATGTCGTTTCTTGAGGTGCTAAAATGGCAGGGCAGTACAAAACCCCCACAAATGACCCCATTTTGGAAAGTAGACACCCCAAGGAATTTGCTGAGAGGCATGTTGAGCCCATTGAATATTCATTTTTTTTGTCCCAAGTGATTGAATAATGACAAAAAAAAAAAAAAAAATTACAAAAAGTTGTCACTAAATGATATATTGCTCACACAGGCCATGGGCATATGTGGAATTGCACCCCAAAATACATTTAGCTGCTTCTCCTGAGTACGGGGATACCACATGTGTGGGACTTTTTGGGAGCCTAGCCGCGTACGGGGCCCCGAAAACCAAGCAACGCCTTCAGGATTTCTAAGGGCGTACATTTTTGATTTTACTCCTCACTACCTATCACAGTTTTGAAGGCCATAAAATGCCCAGATGACATAAAACCCCCCCAAATGACCCCATTTTGGAAAGTAGACACCCCAAGCTATTTGCTTTGAGGCATGTTGAGTCCATGGAATGTTTTATATTTTGACACAAGTTGCGGGAAAGTGACAAATTTTTTTTTTTTTTTTTTTTTTTTGCACAAAGTTGTCACTAAATGATATATTGCTCACACAGGCCATGGGCATATGTGGAATTGCACCCCAAAATACATTTAGCTGCTTCTCCTGAGTACGGGGATACCACATGTGTGGGACTTTTTAGGAGCCTAGCCGCGTACGGGACCCCGAAAACAAAGCACCGCCTTCAGGATTTCTAAGGGCGTACATTTTTGATTTTACTCCTCACTGCCTATCACAGTTTCGGAGGCCATGGAATGCCCAGGTGGCACAAACCCCCCCCAAATGACCCCATTTTGGAAAGTAGACACCCCAAGCTATTTGCTGAGAGGCATGGTGAGTATTTTGCAGCTCTCATTTGTTTTTGAAAATAAAGAAAGACGAGAAAAAAAATGTTTTTTTTTCTTTTTTCAATTTTCAAAACTTTGTGACAAAAAGTGAGGTCTGCAAAATACTCACTATACCTCTCATCAAATAGCTTGGGGTGTCTACTTTCCAAAATGGGGTCATTTGGGGGGGTTTTGTGCCACCTGGGCATTCCATGGCCTCCGAAACTGTGATAGGCAGTGAAGAGTGAAATCAAAAATTTACGGCCTTAGAAAGCCTGAAGGCGGTGCTTGGTTTTCGGGGTCCCGTACGCGGCTAGGCTCCCAAAAAGTCCCACACATGTGGTATCCCCGTACTCAGGAGAAGCAACAGAATGTATTTTGGGGTGTAATTTCACATATTCCCATGGCATGTTTGAGCAATATATCATTTAGTGACAACTTTGCGCAAAAAAAAATAAAAAAAATAAAAAATTGTCTCTTTCCCGCAACTTGTGTCACAATATAAATTATTCCATGGACTCAACATGACTCTCAGCAAATAGCTTGGGGTGTCTACTTTCCAAAATGGGGTCATTTGGGGGGGTTTTGAACTGTCCTGGCATTTTATGCACAACATCTAGAAGCTTATGTCACACATCACCCACTCTTCTAAGCACTTGAAGACATAGCCCTTTCTGACACTTATTGTTTACATAAAAAAATAATTTTTTTTTGCAAGAAAATTACTTTGAACCCCCAAACATTATATATTTTTTTTAAAGCAAATGCCCTACAGATTAAAATGGTGGGTGTTTCATTTTTTTTTTTCACACAGTATTTGCGCAGCGATTTTTCAAACGCATTTTTTGGGGAAAAAACACACTTTTTTACATTTTAATGCACTAAAACACACTATATTGCCCAAATGTTTGATGAAATAAAAAAGATGATCTTAGGCCGAGTACATGGATACCAAACATGACATGCTTTAAAATTGCGCACAAACGTGCAGTGGCGACAAACTAAATACATTTTTAAAAGCCTTTAAAAGCCTTTACAGGTTACCACTTTAGATTTACAGAGGAGGTCTACTGCTAAACTTACTGCCCTCGATCTGACCTTCGCGGCGATACCTCACATGCATGGTGCAATTGCTGTTTACATTTGACGCCAGACCAACGCTTGCGTTCACCTTAGCGCGAGAGCAGGGGGGACAGGGGTGCTTTTTTTTTTTTTTTTTTTTTTTTTCTCTTTATTATTATTATTTTTTTATCTTATTTTTAAACTGTTCCTTTCATTTTTTTTTTTTTTAAATCATTTTTATTGTTATCTCAGGGAATGTAAATATCCCCTATGATAGCAATAGGTAGTGACAGGTACTCTTTTTTGCAAAAATTGGGGTCTATTAGACCCTAGATTTCTCCTCTGCCCTCAAAGCATCTGATCACACCAAGATCGGTGTGATAAAATGCTTTCCCAATTTCCCAATGGCGCTGTTTACATCCGGCGAAATCTACGTCATAAAATGCTCGTAGCTTCCGGTTTCTTAGGTCATAGAGATGTTTGGAGCCACTCTGGTCTCTGATCAGCTCTATGGTCAGCTGGCTGAATCACCGGCTGCATTTTCAGGTTCCCTGTTGAGACAGGAGAGCCAGAGAAAAACACGGAAGATGTTGGGGGGGGGGGCATTCCCTCCCACTGCTTGTAAAAGCAGTCTAGAGGCTAATTAGCCACTAGGATTGCTTTTACATGAAAGCCGACCGCTGGCTGAAAAGAATGATACCAAGATGATACCTAAACCTGCAGGCATCATTCTGGTATAACCACTCAAAGTCGTGAATGGCATACCTGAAGACAAAAAAATGGTTAACAATAAAGCACAGTAAACGGTAAAGTATAAATAATTACATACCTGAAAAGCAAACGTGATAAAACATAACAACAATAAAACATTGCAGAATAGAATACAGTAAAAAAGAGCAGAACAATAGAGAGAGAATAGAGAGAGAGAGAACAATAAAACGACAACTATTTTTATTTTATATTTTTGTTTGTGTTTTTTTTTTTTTTTACACTTTTTTTTGTAACTAACTTTTATAACTGTAACCGGTTCCAGGTTCGGGTCTCTCAAAATGCGATGGCATCTTGGGAGACCCTGTGAAAGTGTGTCCTAGTCTGTGCAATGCTGTACCCTACGCTAATACTCAACTAGTGCATGGTAGCGTTCAAAACATTCACCAATGCAAAGACCAGGATTATCAGGACAGGAGGGACAATAATAGCGGGTGTCACGCCTATATCCGCGCTTTCTGCAGACACGACATCTTTTTTGGGGGGGTTCGTTGGGTAGGGGTACTCGGGAGGACATAAAAATGCCTCTCATGCAGCCGACTGCATTTGGTTGGGGATGTGAATGGGGGAAGTACGGGCGCTGCAGAAGCGGTGGGTTCCCAATTAGGATTGGCGAATGCAGCAGGAAGGGCACTATGGGCACGACGGGCCTGTGTTTGTCTTTTTGGTGGCAGCGGGACACTACTTGTGCTTGCCACCTCACCAGCTTCAACTGCACTTATGGGACTCGCCACGTCACCAAGTGTTACTGCAGTGCTGGTTTGACTACGACCGGGGTGTACTAGGCCGCTGGCGCTTGCCAGTTCACCAAAACGCTACAAAAAAAACTGTTAGCGATCACAGGGATCCGGCCTGACTCTGCGAACGCTGCAGTTATGCGTTTAGTGTTTTGTAAGTGACAGTGATCGATCGATACTGCACTTGGGTGGGCTGGGCCGGGCCGGGCGGAGGGGCAAAACGCAGGTGCTAGCAGGTATCTGGGCTGATCCCGCTAACACTGCGTTTTTGGGAACCCTAAACTGCTGGGGACGCTAGTATAGATCTGATCGGATCAGATATTGATCCGATCAGATACTATACCACTAAGGGAGGCGTATGCTGCGTGCGTGGGTGTTAGCGGTACTGGCGCTAATCTGACGCTGCCTGGGGCTGGTGCTTGCCAGTTCACCAAAACGCTACCAAAAAAACTGTTAGCGATCGCAGGGATCAGGCCTGACTCTGCGAATGCTGCAGTTATGCGTTTAGTGTTTTGTAAGTGACAGTGATCGATCGATACTGCACTTGGGTGGGCTGGGCCGGGCCGGGCGGAGGGGCAAAACGCAGGTGCTAGCGGGTATCTGGGCTGATCCCGCTAACACTGCGTTTTTGGGAACCCTAAACTGCTGGTGACGCTAGTATAGATCTGATCGGATCAGATATTGATGCGATCAGATACTATACCACTAAGGGAGGTGTACGCTGTGTGCGTGGGTGTTAGCGGTACTGGCGCTAATCTGACGCTGCCTGGGGCTGGTGCTTGCCAGTTCACCAAAACGCTACCAAAAAAACTGTTAGCGATCGCAGGGATCAGGCCTGACTCTGCGAACGCTGCAGTTATGCGTTTAGTGTTTTGTAAGTGACAGTGATCGATCGATACTGCACTTGGGTGGGCTGGGCTGGGCTGGGCGGAGGGGCAAAACGCAGGTGCTAGCGGGTATCTGGGCTGATCCCGCTAACACTGCGTTTTCGGGAACCCTAAACTGCTGGGGACGCTAGTATAGATCTGATCGGATCAGATATTGATCCGTTCAGATACTATACCACTAAGGGAGGCATATGCTGCGTGCGTGGGTGTTCGCGGTACTGGCGCTAATCTGACGCTGCCTGGGGCGACGCATATCACCGCCGGGCGATCGGGGGGCTAAACCTTTATTCGGTAATAAACGGCGGGTGCCCTGACACTATAAAAAATAAACGAACTAACCAGCGTCACCCGTAACGGTTATACGGTGATCAGTGGTGAAAGGGTTAACTAGGGGGCAATCAAGGGGTTAAAACATTTATTAGGTAGTATATGGGGGTCCCTGTCGCTATAAAACGCTGACGGCGAACCTAAATATTTACGTTCCTAACTAGCGTCACCAGCGACACTAATACAGCGATCAGAAAAATGATCGCTTAGCGACACTGGTGACAGGGGGTGATCAAGGGGTTAAAACTTTATTAGGGGGGGTTAGGGGGGTATCCTAGACCTAAAGGGGGGTAATACTATCTGCCCTAACACTAACTGTCACAAACTGACACTATGCAGTAATCAGAAAAAAAAAAAAAAAAAAAAAAAAAAATACTGCTAATGTCAGTTTGTGACAGGGGGGGGGGGTGATTGGGGGGGGATCGGGGGGGGATCGGGGGTGTAAAGTATGCCTGGCATGTTCTACTGTGTGTGTGTGTGTGTTGTGCACTTACATGTCATCTCTCCTCGGCGCTGGAACGGAAACTGCCAGACCGGGGAGAGATGACATCACATCCTCTGCCTGTGTGAAACGACACACAGGCAGAGGAGGATTCCCATTGGCTGGGAGCGATCGCGAGGGGGGGGCCACGATCGGATGGTCTCCCCCTCGCCTCCCGACGCTCCCAGTCAGATGCCGACCGCCGATGGCACCGCGGGAGGCAGATCACGTACGGGTACGTGATTTTGCCTGCCCGTGCCATTCTGCCGCAGTATATATGCGGTAGGCGGTCGGCAAGTGGTTAACAGTTCGGTTGAGAGCTGACAAACACACTAGTAACTGTAACATTTATCATTCAAGGCATGCCTTGAATGTAACAGTTTTGGAAAACAGTTACATTGGTTTTTTTTTTTCTACTTTAAACCCAATCAATAATTGTAAACTTTTACTTTTAAAAGTCAGTTCAAAAGTCATTATAAAGTGGAACTAAACCATCCTATCCTTTTCAGCCAAGGAAGCTGCCACCATCTTAGCTTCTGCTTGATCTGCTACTGCCACGATGCTGCACATGTGGTCAGTTATGACTCCAGCCATTTGATGGTTTGACAGCTTGGTTGAAAGAACAAGCAAATGTGATAGTGAATATTCCCGACATGTGGGAAATGTAACTGTTTTTGTTTTGTTTTTTTAAACAGTTAAATTGTTGGGTTCAGTTCCACTTCAGGCTGGGTTCACATATGTCCAGGTGTGGTTTGCAGTTTGTTTTTAAAAGGAGTCTGGTGCAATTTTGTTCACTGATTCAGGTGCTAATTTTTACTTGAATTCGCACCTGCACCCGACCTAAAATCGCACAGGACTCTTTTTAAAAACGGACTGTAGCCGTCCCGGACATGTGTGAATGGGGATCTATTGCAAGCCGGTCCGGTGCACAAGTTATGCGAATCGAATGCGGTTGAAAATGCATCCAATTTGCATACATGTGAACCAAGGGAAAAAGTGTTAGAAAAAAGAAAACTAAGTGAAGCCACCACATCTAATGATTGGTAATCACTTTGAGTTTGTGTTTAATGCCACTTTAACCACTTCAGCCCCGGAAGGATTTACCCCCTTCCTGACCAAGCCATTTTTGTGATACGGCACTGTGTCGCTTTTTTTCCCCACAAATAGAGCTTTCTTTTGGTGGTATTTGATCATCTCTGCGGTTTTTACTTTTTGCGCTATAAACAAAAGAAGAGCGTCAATTTTGAAAAAAACACTATTTTTTACTTTTTGCTATAAATATCACAAATTTAAAAAAACAAAAACTAATGTCTTCATCAGTTTAGGCCAATATTTATTCTTCTACATATTTTTGGTAAAAAAAATCACATTAAGCGTATATTGATTGGTTTGCGCAAAAGTTATAGCGTCTACAAAATAGGGGATAGATTTATGGCATTTTTATTTTTATTTTTTTTACTAGTAATGGCGGCGATCTGCGATTTTTATCAGGACTGAGGTGGACAGATCTAAAACACTTTTGACACATTTTTGGGACCATTGACATTTATACAGCGATCAGTGCTATAAAAATGCACTGATTACTGTGTAATGTCACTGTCAGGGAAGGGGTTAACACTAGGGGGCGAGAAATGGGTTATTTGTGTTCCCTAGGTGTGTTCTAACTGTGGGGGGATGGGACTGACTTGGGTAGGAGACTGATCGGTGTTCCTATATACTAGGAACACACTATCTGTCTCCTCTCCCCTGACAGAACGGGGATTTGTGTGTTTTTGTGTGTTTGTGTTAAATCCCACAGGCAGAGGCATGATGGGACTTGTAGTTTTGCAACAGCTGGAGGGCCGCCAGTTTGAGACCTCTGCTTTACAGCCAAGGAAACGGCTTCTGTTCAAACTACAACTGCCCTGGTACTGCACATGTGATTAGTTATGACACCAGCCATTTGATAGTTTGACAGTTTGTTTGAGGACACAAGCAAATGTGACAGTTGGCAATCCCGGCTTTCCAGTAATGTAACTGTTTTTTGAAACCTTTAAATTGATGGATTTAGTTCCGTTTTATGATTTACTGCTGTTCAGGGGCTCTGGGTTTCAGTAAAATGGCAGCCTCTGGCAAGAAGAAACAGAAGCAATGCTGGAGGCAATTTATAGCACACACTCATTTGGTAGCATAATTAATGTGGAATGTGTGTTCCTTGCTAAAGAACTTTATTTTTTATCAAGTTGTTTTGGCTAAAGTTCCACTTTAAATTTGCAGCTTTCATTGAAATAATACCTGATAATCCTACCATGTTGGACGTTGTTCAGCCACTTCATGTTATAGGTGACAAAGCTCTGTCCCTGTTGACCAGTTGTGCTCCTATACTGTCACCCTCTCTTATGGGTTTCCAGTGGAGAATACAAGTGGCCATTTCAACACAGTGATTGCAAGAATGGTCCACTGTCAACGCCATCCGGGCACTGACCCTAAGAATTGCCATCCAGCCATTTTTGGAGTGCATGCATAGAAAGGAAGTAGCTGCAAAGATGCTGCAGCGTGGAGATGCAACAAAGGATGGAAAAAAAGGTAAAAAAGCCTATTTTATTAAAAAATGCCATTTTATGATAAAACAGTGCTTGAGCCAACTAAATGTACTTTAAAAATTCAGCTGGTGCTTTATCAGTTAATCAGCAAGTTGCTAGGAGACGGTGGCATATTTTCAGTCCTGGACTGAGTTCTCTTTTATTCTGGAAAAAAACATTTGTTTCTGTTTTTGTAGTATAAGAAACAAAGCTAGAAGAAGAGTGGAAGAAAAGAGAGATGCCTTTCCTTTTAAAGACGCGATGAGTATAAATTGTGACGTGGTTTCTTATTCTCCATCAAGTTGCATGTCATCTTCTAAGACTATATTATATCTTATGGGGAAAACTAATTCTCTCCCTCATAAAAATGACTTACTGATGTATATTGGAATGCCTGCAGTGTTCAGCTTTGAGATCAGCCATTCTGGAAGAACATCGTGGTGCTTATTAAACATTTGACTGCTTTGTAAAAACACCAACAATGTTTTCTTCATAATAACTTTGTCTATCATATCACAGTTATTGTTAGGTATGTGATCACTATTATGAAGATTGTGTTTATGTGGCACAATGTTTGTTTTCAGCTTCTGAAAATATAAACAGAAAATCAGTTTCAGTGAAAAAATGTTTACTGTTTTTTTTATGTGGTCCCCATTCATCTGAACAGTCAAACACATGAGGAAAAATAAAAAATAAAATTAGTGCCCATTTATCATTGCTTTTCAGCATGTCATACCCAAGCAATTATGAATCAATTAGGAAAAGAAGACTAGTTTCCACATGACAAAAGCAGTTTTCCCCTGTTTTGTCTAAGCTGTGGTGTTCGGTGATGGAGGTGCCCAGTGACACAGACTTTCCCAAGCTGTCAGATTCTCGTTTCCATGTTATTTTCATTTACTTTTTTCCCATTGCAATGAAATAAAAAAGAGGGGGGAAGGTTGGGACTTTGAATGAGGTGCGCATGATGCAGCCCAATCACACTCACAGAGGTGCAAACATATGTATGTTTATTAAGGACCAATGATCAACATGGCATAAAAACGCATTGCATACATTAAACATAAAATCGCATATAGACAATAAATCTATGTATATACAATCATAGGACATGGGTAGGTACAATTATGCATCTTAATCCCCCAAGCAAGATAAAAGTCATGTGAAGTAAAAAACATCTGAAAATTGATCAATGTGTGTTTGATGCATCAACGGTAGGCCCGACGCTGCGTTTCATGGACTTCAATCCACTCTTCAGGAGCCAGATGCATCTAAATTCTATAAAAAATGTATGAAAAGCAATATAGTTTCAGGGTCTAACAAGATCAGCAGAAAAGGGGGAAATTTGGGCATAATGGGCCATGCCAAAAAGGTTACTCACATGATAGCCAAAACTGGGACCGTGCGACAAAAAGCCAGGGGTGAGCCATGGAGCCTGGCCCGGGAGCTGAGAGGGGGACCTCAACGAGGAACACCGGACCGCACACACCAACACCCCGCAATGGAGGGGACTTCTATAATGTAGGAAATATATAAAATGTATCTATGACGATACAAGTAACAAAAAACGAGATGATATAAGCTGCAGATATCAGGTGATTGAAAAACGCACCTGGAAGATTGCCTTGAAAGATACATGTGGTGTTTCAAGCTGCATAGATGGGAGAGGATCAGGGTGGCATAGGTTGTATCAGTACCATCTCTGAATACCATGAAGCAGGGAGTGAGATGCAGCCCCAGCATTGAACGTCAGCTCCCCCTCAGCGTCACGCAGGCACGACACAGTGGAGCAAAACCTCGGCAAACGCCAGAGAAGCTCACCACATGTCAGCCCAGCTGATATACCGGACGTCTGTGTGTGCGACGCCCAACCAAGGAGGTCACATGCACAGTGCCAGGGGTGTGGCGCCGATGCAAGGTGGAAAGATCCGCCCAGCCACTCACCCCCAACCCTGTGGAGGGGAGATAGGAGGGCGGACACCAGCATGCATCACAGCTCCCGGGAGACAGGACATCAGCCCAACCACCGACAATGAGTCACACAGACCCAGTCTGGCCACAGGGAGTAAAAAATATATAAAGTAGTAAAAAATCAAAATATGTAAACTGTCAATGCAAAGAAGGTTCCATATCAAGCATGCTGAATTACGGCCGGACCTGGTAGGAATCCGCCATAAGAGAGCGATGGGCTACAATCATGAGCACCTCCATCCCTAATCAATGTCCTATGATTGTATATACATAGATTTATTGTCTATATGCGATTTTATGTTTAATGTATGCAATGCATTTTTATGCCATGTTGATCATTGGTCCTTAATAAACATACATATGTTTGCACCTCTGTGAGTGTGATTGGGCTGCATCATGCGCACCTCATTCAAAGTCCCAACCTTCCCCCCTCTTTTTCATGTTATTAAGGATGGGGGCGCAGACTTTCCCTTGCGTCCCATTTAAAGTCCTAAGTTCGCTCCCCCCCCCCCCCATTGCTTGCATTGCAATGAAATAAGGTAAACCAGGTCTGTTCGGGTATATTGATTTTGGCAGCATCCGTTTTTTCAGTCCAGCTTTGTGCTGGCACAGCTGACTCTTGCTTTCTTTTTTTCTTCCCTTTCTCCGAAGTCTTCTGGCTTATCACAAGATGCTCAGGGTCCTCTTCTTCTGATCTCTCTTTGATGGGTAGTCCTGGATAATTCAGACAGTGGTGCTGACATGACGAACGTCACTCTCCATTATTATGCTGTAAATAAAGGGTGCCATGGTGACGTCCTCTCAGGGGGTGGGCTCAGGAGACCCTGCACTCATGGTATCTCCACAGTATTCTAGGGTGGGTATTGCTGGGCATCATTCAACATGAGACTGTGGACATCTTGTTTCAAAAAGAGTATTGTCTGGATTAAAGGTGAATATTGCAATCTGTGGATGAATTTTTATTTTTAAAAGCTTTGCCTGGGATAGTGCTTTAATACAACTACTAGAGAGGTACACTGGTCCATTTATTTTACATACAGTAAACATTGTATTTATTATTCAACTGAATTACTTAGCTCAAATAAAACAAATTTACCAAACTGATATTCTGATTGTATTTCTGACGAATTTGACCTCTCAGAAATATCGCTGCTACATCTTATTTGATTTAATTCAAATAAAGATATTCCATACATTGACATTTTGTGGTCTCACTTTCTGTACTAAGAAATCATTGTATTTATATTTAGTTCCTTTAGTTTTCTTGGCCAATGTTCACTTATTAAAGCACCAGTAGATGGCAGCAATTTCACGCATTTCACGACAATGTTTTGTTATCTATGGGGCCTCATCATAAATGTTATGTGGTCTTTTCCATTATAAATATCAGTAGCTGTGGCCTTTATCCAAATTTTGAACAATTGCCTAATGGGTGGTATTGTACTAAAGGGTAATACTCATTTGCATTTCCATAGTTGTAATGCATTATATGTTAACCACTTCAACCCTGGAAGTTTTTACCCCCTTAATGACCAGGGTATTTTTTGCGATTTCGCTTTAACTGACAATTGCGTGGGCGTATGACATTGTACCCAAATAAAATTGACGTCCTTTTTTTCCCACAAATAGAGCTTTCTTTCTTTTTCATACATCGTGGGACACAGAGTCAGGCTAATATTCATCACCTGCTGGGTTATACTTCATCATCAGGTGAATAGACACTGGTGATCCCCTATATAACCCCTCCCATACAAGAAGTACTTTAGTTTAATACCAGTGTCTGCAAGGTGGATGGCACGGTTTGTTTGAGCTCTCTGAGCTCCAGGTCTCTAGTCCCACAAATGGTTCCAAAATGAATCAAGGGATTGACCGATCAGATCCATTTGACAGAGGCTTTTATGCTTAGATAACTGGTACCCAAGCCTCACAAAGAAGACTCAAGATCCTGAGAGGTTTTGCCTGTAATGTAGCCTCCAGGTGCTGGACCCTGTGGAGTGGAAACCCTGGACACTACAGCGCTAAGGCATTTCCTGCAGGGTGCTGTACAGGTCCAAGGGAGTGGACCCTAAACATGGAAAGGGTACCCAGTCCTTAAAGGTCCAAGTGACAGGAACCCCCCCCGTGAAGGATGAAGATTAGGCCCTTAGTTTCTAAGTGGCCCTGCGCCTGGACGGGTAAGTGAAACCCCTTTATTTTATCATTGTGGGGTGTAACAAGTGATTGTAACAATCAGTCAAGCTAGCTAAAAACTGGACACCTGTGTGCGGTGACCATACGGGGGAGTTCCGGGCTAGCTGTGGGTGTTTGCAAAGTGTACCTTTTTTGCTTGTGTCTGGCTGTTTCTTACCTGTATAATGGCGTACGACGGTGCCCCCTTTTGCCTTGGTTCACCATGGCGCACATGCATTAGCAAGTGTGCCGTTGTGCTCAGCAGTTTGTTTGGCGGCCATGACGCAGGCTGCTTAGCCGCACATGCACAATAGCCTTTATCTGGGCGCACGAAGATTTGCGTCATACGTGAATACAGTCACGCCTGTTTGCCGGGACTGCGTATGTGCGTGCGCACACACGCACAGAATGTTCCGGCGCACACCCAGCTTATTTAAGCTGTGTAAGCCAAGCATGTGATGCTTCCAGAAGACAGCTGTGGGACACAGAGCAGCCTCTGAATGGACACTTGCAGCGATTCATTTTTCCTTACCCGGGTCACGTAAGTCACCAGGTGATGCTTAGCAGGCTAAAGGTGCTTAGCAGGATTGTTGCATAGGGGCTTGTTGAGCCCTATTAAAGGGTCTCCCTTCTGAGGTGTTTTAATACTACAACCAAATACTCTTTGTGGCTATTAAATGTCTTCCAAAAAGAGGAGTGGGACTAACACCAGGGATGTTAGTCGAATCCCTAGTGTTGTATCCCCTGAAGGACCAGAGGCTTCAGGGCAATCGGAACCGCTGCACCTATCTGGTATTGTGCCTACAGTCAAAGCTGCTGCTTCACCCTTTATCACTAAGGATGAACTGTCCTCAGCCGTAGCCAGGTTAGAGCACAGGATTGCTGGCATGATTGCCTCCATCCCACAGGGTGGCAGGAAGCATGACAGATCCCCCTCCCTGGAGCCTCCTAGTCTGGAGCAGGAATTGGTTGAGGATGGGGAAAAGCTTAAAGCTCAGGATTCGGTGGAGTGCCCAGCAGATGAGTCTGCTTCCGAGCAATCTGGACAAGAAGATATCCAGTCGATGTCTGCCTCTCAGTCGCAAAGGCTTTTGATCCTGACTCTGGCCTCCTTTTCTGGCCCTGGGTCCAAAATTCTTCTAAAACCAGCACCAAGCCCTCCTTTTGAGGGGACCCCCCCCCCCCACTCTATCGGGTGAGGGGAAGGCTGCTGCACTTTGCGGATATTTGGAAAACAACAATTCAGGACGAGTGGGTCACCTCAATTATATCTCGCGGTTACAAGCTGGAGTTACGGGGGTTCCCCCTCAGAGGTTTCTAAGATCCAGCGTTCCCTCGGATCCTCCAAAAAGGAAACTTATTGCTTCAGGCACTAAATTATCTAGTGCATCAAGGAGTGATTGTAGAGGTTCCTGTATTCGAAAGGGGCACAGGGTTTTACTCAAACCTGTTTACGGTTCAGAAACCAAACGGGGACACAAGGCCCATTTTGGACCTAAGGTCCCTGAACAAGTATCTATTGATAAAGTCCTTTCGGATGGAGTCTGTCTGCTCAGTAGTAACCTCACTCCAGAGGGGAGGCTTTCTAGCCTCCATCGATATAAAAGACACGTATTTACATGTACCTATCTTTCAGCCTCATCAGAGGTTCCTACGTTTTGCAGTAGAGGAACGTCATTTTCAGTTTGTGGCTCTACCCTTCAGGCTTGCTACAGCTCCCTGGGTGTTCACAAAGGTCCTAGCACCAGTACTGGGTCTTTTAAGGGCCCGAGGGATCCTGGTGCTCAAGTATCTGGACGACCTGCTTAGAGATCACTCAATACAGGCTCTAGAACAGAGCATAATATACACAGTGTGGTATTCAAAAAGCTTAGGCTGGATCATAAATACCGAATAGTCAGCCTTGAGACCAGCTCAAAGTCTAAAGTATTTAGGTCTGATCCTAAACATGGTCCAAGCAAGAGTTTTGTTGCCACCTGTAAGGATCTGTGCCCTGAAGGATCAGGTGCGTCAGGTAAGGGGCACCAGACAACCCTCCATTCGGCTCTGTATGAGTCTTCTAGGGAGGATAGTATCCTTCTTCGAGGCAGTACCCTATTCCCAGTTCCATTCCAGGCCCTTACAACAAGACATCTTGTTGACTTGGAACAGAGGAAGAAAAGCCCTGCATTATCCAATGTTTTTATCTCCTCAGGCATGATTAAGCCTAAACTGGTGGTTGCAGGATCAGAACCTGCGAAAGGGAAAATCCTTTCTCCCGGTAACTTGGAGAGTACTGACTACAGATGCCAGTCTCTCAGGCTGGGGAGCGACCCTAGATGGGCTCACAGCTCAGGGGAAATGGTCAGGGACAGAGCAGACCCTGCCCATCAATGTCCTAGAATTACGGGCAGTACGTCTGGCCCTACGTTACTGGACGGTGGAGCTTCAGGACTGCCCCATCAGAGTTCAGCCCGACAATGCCATGGCAGTGGCCTATATAAACCACCAAGGAGGTACCAGGAGTCGTTCAGCTCTGAAGGAGATGAACTACATAATAGCCTGGGCAGAGGGACATGTGCCAATTATATTGGAAGTCCATATCCCGGGAGTAGAGAACTGGAAAGCAGATTATCTTAGCTGCCAGCAGATCTGCCCGGGGGAATGGTCCCTACACCCAGAGCTGTTCCAGGAAATTTGCCAACGTTGGATGGCCAGAGGTCGACCTACTGGCATCCAGGTTCAACAACAAGCTACAGCAGTTTGTGTCTAGAACAAGAGCGATCCTCTGGCAATTGGAGCAGATGCTCTGATAGTTCCATGGAGCCAGTACTCCCTGGTTTATGCTTTCCCTCTGATCCCTCTCCTTCCACATTTGTTGCACAGAATTCAGAGAGGGGGTTTCAGTAATTCTGGTGGCACCAGCCTGACCCAGAAGGCCCTGGTTCCCGGAGATTGTGAGACTGACAATAGACGGGCCATGGACGCTTCCACGTCGCCCCGATCTACTGTCTCAAGGTCCTGTATTTCACCCCAATTTACAGTCTTTACATCTGACGTAATAAAATATCAAAAAAATACTGCGCTAACAATCTAAGTGAAAATAATATACATGAAATAGCTGCGACTAAAATGTTATACAACACAAGCCAAAATAAAAAGAAAAAAAGTTGCGCTGATATAGTGTAATACAAATTTGAACACCACACATGAATCTAACATGAATGGTATCAAAGTAATATTAAATAAACCAATACCCTCAACATGTGAGCAAATTAATTATTAATAAACAATAAATAAGGTGAGTTGAACAGCTGGAGTCCAAAAAGTCCATATAGAAACAACAAATAAAAAAGGTTTTCTTCCCAAGTGACAGGTGAAAAATTCCTCTGCTGAAGTGAATGGTGTGAAAAGTTGAAGCCTCCACCTTCAGAAAAAATAAATGCTGCCACTTACCAGATGTAGTTGGTCCCTTATTACAGGGGACCACACTGAGCAGACGGCTGTAACCCCAGCCCGGGATCTCACAGGCAGGCACTAGATACCATCACGTCCCACAGAGTCCCCTTCACCGATCTCAGCAGGATGGTAAGTTTACCATAAAAGACACAAGATAATCCACATAGCATAAAACCCTTAACATTTATTGAGTTAAAATGCCAAATGAACATTTACAAGTAAGTAGATAAATGACAGCGTAAAAGAACAAGCCGGCCGGCTCCAAAAACAGCCCGTGTCTTCTGGTACTAGACGTGTAGCGGTGACGTCAGGACGTGGGAGGAGGAGCCCCTTTTTTATTTGTTGTTTCTATATGGACTTTTTTGGACTCCAGCTGTTCAACTCACTTTATTTATTGTTTATTAATAATTAATTTGCTCACATGTTGAGGGTATTGGTTTATTTAATATTACTTTGATACCATTCATGTTAGATTCATGTGTGGTGTTCAAATTTGTATCACACTATATCAGCGCGACTTTTTTTCTTTTTCTTTTAAATCTGACGGCATGGCTATTGAAGCCAGGGTATTAAAAGGCCGTGGCATCTCGGGACCAGTGCTGTCTACTCTAGTGAATGCTAGAAAAGCTGTCACTCGGAAGATCAATCATAAGGTCTGGAAGACTTATATTGCTTGAGGTGAAGCCAGAAAATGGCATCCTCAGAAATATGTGATTGGGAGAATTCTCTCTTTTCTACAGTCAGCTGTGGAAATCAAATTGGCTTTGAGTACAATCAGAGGTCAAGTTTTGGCCCTATCAGTATTCTTCCAAAGGCCTTTAGCCTCCCATTCACTGATCCAAACCTTTATGCGAGGGGCAACTCGCTTGCTCCCCCCCCCCATTAGGTCACCTATGTGTTCTTGGGACTTGAACATGGTGCTGTCTGTGTTACAGAAACAACCATTTGAACCTATTAAGGAAATTCTATTAGACTTGCTGTCATGCAAGCTAATAACAACAAAACCTGGGGAATGCCCAGGAAAAAATTCCAAGCCTACTTACCACCAGCTCGCAAACAACCAATTGACCGGTCTAACAGTATGCGTTAAAAACAGGGGTTCAGTCCGCACGCATTTGCAAACTCATGCGTAAGCCACAGAGCCACGTCACGGCACCCTGAAATCTGTGGTCCTAACACTAAAATTTGGGTGTCCCCACAGTGGAGGCACATGCATTCTAATGGATAAGTGAGGGCAGGTGGACTGAAGGGAGCCCACCCCTTCTTAAAGGTACAGGACACACCAAACACCCAGCAGGTAGCACAATGGCTACAAAGGTGCTGGTGCGTTGCTGGACCAATACACACACCCACGTGTCATGCAAGCTAGCCTTCCTGATAGCTGTCACCTCGGCTAGAAGGGTGTGAGAGTTGGCAGCCCTTTCATGCAGGGAACCATACTTGATCCTTCACCATGACAGAGTCGTGTTTCGACCTGTTCCATGCTTTTTGTTAAAAGTGGTGTCGGCCTTTTTATTTAAATCAGGACATTATTTTGCCTTCTTTTTTCTCTCAGCCTCGTTTGGCAGAAGAGAGACGACTGCATTCTTTGGACGTTGACCGAGCAATCAAGGTTTATTTGTCTGGATCTGCGAAGATCCGGCGATCAGACTCTTTTTTGTTTTGTTTTACCAAAGGGACCCAAGAAGGGGCAGGCAGCTTCCAAAGCTTCCATTGCCAATTGGGTCCGTCAATTGGTCATTCAGGCCTACGGTCTGAAACATAAAGCTGAAGGAGTGCATGGGAAACACTGCGCTAACAAGTGAAGGCCAAGGGAAGCAGCTACATACAATCTGACAAAAACAATGAATATATAAAATAAAAAATGTAGCGCATAATGTGTGTGTATATGATCAAAGACAAACTATTCCTAATTTGTACTTCAAAAAAGAGAGGTGGAACATCAGCCAAATGGTCTGTGATAAACATAAAGTCAATGGATAAATGTCTATAAGTGAGATATAATGTCCCGCAGCACAGGAAGGTGAATATACTCCGAAGTCTGGTGGTGTTCAAATAATTATCCGAAATTGAACTTCACAGAAACCAGACCATAACCACGAGATGAAGCAATCATGGAAGAAATGGTATGTAGAAAAACTCTTACCAGATCCCATGGATTCCCATGTCAACGACAGGGAATCGCATGAGCAATGTGCCACCCAGGGCGTGGAAAGGGACGTCCTGTCACTCAAATCCTATAGGTTGGAATCTGCATGGATCTCCGGGGGCTGCCAGGCAGGTCCTCACAGCAAACAACCAGGATATGAATCAGGAGGGCAAAGACGTCACTTGTGGAGCTGAAGTAGGCACTTGACCTCATTAGGAAGGTATGTGAAAAGAAAAGATATGCCTCCACATGGTGCAGATAAAAAAGGGGGTATTTTTATTTCTAAAAAAACACCATTTACAATAAAAAAAAAAGTGATCACAATGCATTAAAATAAGTGGGCAACATGGAGGGTGGTTTATTTTGTCAAGTCTTCAACAGGGGCATAAATCATCCACTCCAGGTTGCGTGTATTTATAACTAAAACTGTCTAGAAAGGACCAATTACAGTGATTGGCTTCAGTTTATTTCCATTACACAGGGCGATATCAGAGGTTTGCACAGGTCCAATAGGATTAGGCTATTACTTCCTGTTTTCCCAAGTGCGATCAGGTGACTCACCCAATGAAAATGGCTTGATTTGCACTCACTGTAATTGGTCCTTTCTAGACAGTTTTAGTTATAAATACACGCAACCTGGAGTGGATGTTTTATGCCCCTGTTGAAGACCCCTAGGTCAAAACGCGTCGGGCTCATATACCACGCTCCATGTTGCCCACTTATTTTAATGCATTGTGATCACTTTTTTTTATTGTAAATGATGTTTTTTTAGAAATAAAAATACCCCCTTTTTTATCTGCACCATGTGGAGGCATATTTTTTCTTTCCACATACCTTCCTAATGAGGTCAAATGCCTACTTCAGCTCCACAAGTGACGTCTTTGCCCTCCTGATTCATATCCTGGTTGTTTGCTGTGAGGACCTGCCTGGCGGCCCCCGGAGATCCATGCAGATTCCAGCCTAGAGGATTCGAGTGACAGGACGTCCTTTCCACGCCCTGGGTGGCACATTGCTCATGCGATTCCCTGTCGTTGACACGGGAATCCACGGGATCTGGTAAGAGTTTTTCTACATACCATTTCTTCCATGATTGCTTCATCTCGTGGTTATGGTCCGGTTTCTGTGAAGTTCAATTTCGGATAATTATTTGAACACCACCAGACTTCGGAGTATATTCACCTTCCTGTGCTGCAGGACATTATATCTCACTTATAGACATTCATCCATTGACTTTATGTTTATCACAGGCCATTTGGCTGATGTTCCACCTCTCTTTTTTGAAGTACAAATTAGGAATAGTTTGTCTTTGATCATATACACACACATTATGAAACATAAAGCTCCCCCCTTTAGGGTGAGAGCTCATTCTACCAGGGGTGTAGGAACCTCTTGGACTTTTCGCCATCAGGTATCTGTGGCTCAGATTTGTAAGGCTGCTACCTGGTCTTCAGTGCATACGTTCACAAAATTTTATCAAGTGGATGTTCGAGCAGCTGAGGATTCGGCTTTCGGCCGCAGTGTACTGCGGGCTGCCGTATAAGTTCTGATGGCTATTTTTTGGCAGGGTTTCTCCCTCCTCTCAAGGCTATTGTTCTGGGACGTCCCAGCAGGTATTGAACATTAGCCTGACTCTGTGTCCCATGTTGTATGAAAAAGAAAATAGGATTTTTTCGTCATACTTAAAATCCTTTTCTTTGATTACATCATGGGACACAGAGATCCCTCCCCTCTTTTTTGAGGATTTAGTGCTTGCTACAAAACTAAAGTACTTCCTGTATGGGAGGGGTTATATAGGGGGTCACTTCCTGTCCGAAGACCTTTGGTCTACCAGTGTCCATTCACCTGATGATGAAGTATAACCCGGTAGGTAATGAATATTAGCCTGACTCTATGCCCCATGATGTACTCAAAGAAAAGGATTTTACAGGTAAGTATGATGAAAAAATACTATTTTTGGTGGTATTTAATCATGTCTGCGGTTTTTATTTTTTGCGCTATAAACAAAAATAAGAGTGACCGTTTAGAAAAAAAAGCCATATATTTTACCTTTTGCTATAACATCCCCAAAAAATATATAAAAAACAAATTTTTCACAGTTTAGGCCGATATGTATTCTTCTACATATTTTTGGTAAAAAAAAAAAAAATCGCAATAAGTTTGTATTGATTGGTTTGTGCAAAAGTTATAGCATCTACAAAATAGGGAATAGATTCATGGCATTTTTATTATTATTATTTTTTTTTATTAGTAATGGCGGTGATCTGCGATTTTTATCTTGACTGTGCATTGCGATGGACAGATTAGACACTTTTGACACTATTTTGGGACCATTGACATTTATACATTGATCAGAGCTAGAAATAGCCACTGATTACTGTGTGAATGTCACTGGCAGGGAAGGGTTTAAACACTAGGGGACGATCAAGGGGTTAAATGTGTTCCCTTAGTGTGTTTATAACTGTAGGGGGGATGGGCTACCTAGGACATGACAGAGATCACTGCTCCCGATGACAGGGAGCAGTAGATCCCTGTCATGTCACTGAGCAGAACAGGGAAATGCCTTGTTTACCCGTTCATTTCCCCATTCTGCCTCTCCTCGATGTGATCGTGGGCCACCGGCAGACATCTGGACCCATGGGCACACTCCCGCGGAGCGCTCCCGCTAGCCCGGGATTTTGAATGGACGTACGGGTACGCCCTTTTGCGCACCCGTGCCATTCTGCCAACGTACGGCGGCGTGTGGTGGTGGGGAATTGTTTAAAAAGAACAACAGTCATGTTTTCTTTAGCTAAAATATTGATTAGATGGGTGAACATTACAATTTAGAAGGTAAGAAGATTGTTTTCAAAATAGTGATAAATGTATTTTAAAAAATTGGGTTACTTTTTTTTTTATTTGAATTGATGTTAACTCTAAACTCCAGATCGGTATAAGGCACACACATTAATGCAGCTATGTATTCAACAAATCGGCCCCATCACTTCTTTAAAAATGCTAACAGCTGCAGGGGTAGTGCTTCCAATCCCTACTGTATTGCAGAGCTAGAAGCACTGTATCTGACACTTCCAGGGGCGTCCCATAGCTTATCTCCTGTTGGGCACTGTGGGTCCTCCCTCCAGTCATGGAGGTCTGTAACGATATACAGTGCCTTGCAAAAATATTCACCCCCTTGGCTTTTTACCTATTTTGTTACATTACAGCCTTTAGTTCAATGTTTTTTTAATCTGAATTATATGTGATGGATCAGAACACAATAGTCTAAGTTGGTGAAGTAAAATTAGAAAAATATATACATGAAACAATTTTTCAGAAATAAAAAACGGATAATTGGCATGTGCGTATGTGTTCACCCCCTTTGTTATGAAGCCCATAAAAAGCTCTGGTGCAACCACTTACCTTCAGAAGTTACATAATTTGTGAAATGATGTCCACCTGTGTGCAATCTAAGTGCCACATGAGCTGTCATTACATATACACACCTTTTTGAAAGGCCCCAGAGGCTGCAACACCTAAGCACCACTAACCAAACACTTCCATGAAGACCAAGGAACTCTCCAAACAAGTAAGGGACAATGTTGTTGAGAAGTACAAGTCAGGGTTAGGTTATAAAAAAAATATCCAAAACTTTGATGATCCCTAGGAGCACTATCAAATCTATCATAACCAAATGGAAAGAACATGGCACAACAGCAAACCTGCCAAGAGATGGCCGCACATCAAAACTCACGGACCATGCAAGGAGCCGTACGCTCCATAGAGTTGGGCTTTATGGCAGAGTGCCCAGAAGGAAGCCATTACTTTCAGCAAAAAACAAAATGGCATGTTTTTGAGTTTGCGAAAAGGCATGTGGAAGACTCCCAAAATGTATGGAGAAAGGTGCTCTGGTCTGATAAGACTAAAGTTGAACTTTTTGGCCATCAAAGAAAACTCTATGTCTGGCGCAAACCCAGCACATCGCATCACCCAAAAAACACCATCCCCACAGTGAAACATGGTGGTGGTAGCATCATGCTGTGGGGATGTTTCTCAGCAGTCGGAACTGGGAAACTGGTCAGAGTTGAGGGAAAGATGGATGGTGCTAAAGACAGGGATATTGTTGAGCAAAACCTGTACGACTCTATGTGTGATTGGAGGCTAGGACGGAGGTTCACCTTCAAGCAGGACAATGACCCCAAACACACTGCTAAAGCAGCACTTGAGTGGTTTAAGGGGAAACATGTAAATGTGTTGGAATGGCCTAGTCAAAGCCCAGATCTCAATAGAAAATCTGTGGTCAGACTTAAAGATTGCTGTTCATAAGTGCAAATCATCCAACTTGAAGGAGCTGGAGCAGTTTTGCAAGGAGGAATGGGTAAAAACACCAGTGGTAAGATGTGGCAAGCTCATAGAGACTTATCCAAAGCGACTTGGAGCTTGCTCTACAAAGTTTTGAATTTAGGGGGGTGAATAGTTATGCACATTGACTTTCTGTTATTTTGTCCTATTTGTTGTTTGCTTCACAATAATAAAAAAAAAAACATCTTCAAATTTGTGGGCATGTTCTGTAAATTAAATGATGCAAATCCTCAAACAATCCATGTTAATTCCAGGTTGTAAGGCAACAAAACACGAAAAATGCCAAAGGTGGGTGAATACTTTTGCAAGGCACTGTAGGTTAGGGCAAAATGCAAACTCTCATGATTTTGTGTGTTTTGGGCAGTATGTAAAAATATGCTTTTAAATGCCTAAAGGCCCACCTGATTTATTATTATTATTATACAGGATTTATAAAGGCACCAACAGTTTATGCCGCACTTTACAACATAAGGGCAGACAGTACAGTTACAATACAGTTTAATACAGTAGGAATAAGAGGGCCTGTCCGTTACAGCTTACAATCTAACAATGCATAGCATAGTTGACACTAATATGTTTATAAGCATTGTGCATCCAGACTTAAATTGTTTTTTTGTATTGTATAGTGATGTAGCCCTGGTGTCTAGGCAGGGTTGCTCCTAAATTTACTTGCCAGGTATAGCTACCTTGGCTAATTATTAAAGATTAATTGACTTCACTCTAAGTATGTAATTGCTGCAATGGACGTGTGTTGTACTGTCCAGGCTGCTAGGCCAGAGATTGGGCCTATCCCGGGTACAACTGGCTGCTAGGCTGTCTGAGGGTCTATCCAGAAGCGAGAGAACAGCACAGGGTTGGGATTGCGGCTTGCAATCCAACCAGAAGTGACGGTTCTGTCATCCAGAGAACCTTTCATGGTCAGAGGTAGAGAGGAAGCTGTCGCCACTAAGGGACCATCCACCTTATTACCAGGGACCACAGTGAGTAACTGAAGCAAGTACCGGAGCAGTATTCTCACCAACCGGGGATGGTGAGAACTTCAGTGGGTATCAAGCCAGGGACCCAACCAACGGAGGTGACACTTGCAGAGCAGCCTTGTGTGTCGAGCCAGGGACCGAGCAGGCCAGTGGGGTGAAGCTTGAGAGGTATCTAGAGTGCCAAGCTAGGGACCCAGCAGAGAAGCGCGGGGGTGACGCTTGAGGAAGATACCACCGTGAAGATTGGAGGAGCTCAAGGTATTCAGTGTCAGTGAATCATTTAGTCTAGTGAGAGACCAGGAGCTCAGTGAGCTGAAGAACTACAAGAAGGGATTGTAGTAGAAGTGAAACAAAGGAAAAACACCCCCTCACATGGGACTTTAACAGACCATCCACTCAATAATATATAAAAAAAAATCTTTAATAGTATAGAATAAAATACATGTGAAATCAAGACATGACAAGAGTGCACAACAAGTCTCACATGAAAAAACAAAACAAAAACAAACAACTGTGTACATGAACGTCATACAATGTGAATGCCCCAATGCCCGATGCGCTTCCGGTATGAAGTGTTCAGATACCTTCGTCCGTGGCTGAGGGTTCGAAACGTTTTTTTTTTACATGTATATTGGTTCTAAAATACAAAGAGATATGTCAGACAGTACATACAATCGGAGTGTAAATAGTATTAAAAGCGAGACCATTAGCCATATACAAAAGATGTAATATAATGTGGATGAATAAACATAGGGGCGAGGAGTACATAATTAAACAGAGAGTATACACATACCCAGTTTGATGGTTCCATGCATAAGTAGGCACTGAAGATAAAGAGTCCGTAATAGTATTGCGTGGCTGTCAGACTATGAAAAAAAGGACCAACTCTTAGATGCGTAGTGTCTGCAATGTCTGTGTGGTGGAAAAAAAAAGGAGAATAAATGGAGTAACGGAAGAGACGCCCCACAGCATTCTCAGGGATGGGTAAAAAAAGAAAAGGAAAAAGAAAAAAACGAAAAAGTGAAAAAATCATTTACTGGAGAAAAGTAAATAAAGATATATGTATTTAAATATAAAAAAATAAAAATAAAATAAAAAACAAAAAAGTCTGCTGGTGATAAAAAGAATATGATAGACAGGACATGGCCCACGGTAAGTATCCTTGCACTCATAAAGGGGGGAAGAAAATGACCTGATGGATTAAACGGGGGCCAAAGAGGAACTCAGAGAAGGAGCAAACAGGATGGATATAAAATAGACAGCAGCAGAGTAGATGTGTTCAAAATAACCCAAAAAGAAAAAAGACAGAAAAGGGAGAAAACGTACCAATCCTGTGGTCTATGCCAATGTAGTACCTATAGAAATATGGGGGACAACTAGTCACTGGAGCCTGGAATATTAGCTGAGTGACCAAGGGATAAATATCCAGATGTCCCTGGAACGGTGTGCCCTACATATACCAATGCATAAGGTAAGTATCATGAAAGATAAACAAGTTTCAATATGAATTCAAATCCCCAAGGTAGCAAAAACCTACTTGCAAGTGTCGCTGTCTGGCGTGTAGCAGCTTGGCATGTGCCTGGGATGGAGTGATTAGCTTCCTGTATTTATATGCTGATGTGTGACGCCGGCGCATGCGCCCCAGTGTGTGCAGCAATGATTGGAATGGGGAAAGAGGCCGACGCGTGCATGCGTCACTCCCACTGACGTTGTCAGTGGTGGAACACAGCGTTCATGGAGTGCACAGATCAGCTGAGAGAAGGGAGAGGCCACCGTAGTACGGCTCCTCCAAGTGAATATAGAGCGCTCATTCCTAGACCTCATCAGCAGACTCAATAGGGGGACTAGTAAAGTGTCTATAAAGCACAATACTAATAAAAAAATATGAGAAAGAATGGCAAGAATGAATAAGTAGGAAAATGTATAGTGTATCAACAAAAAAGAGAAGGTACTGGTAGGTGCAGAACCACTTGTGCAAAGAGAGATTGGCCCAAACATCTGACGCCATCTAGTGGAAATAAATAAATACAGCAACTCAACTTATTTCATATGAAAACATCAACAAACTGGATATGTTCCCTGGGACATCTATCTGGCAGAGTTTTAGTAGAAAAAAATAGCTATCCATGTATAATGACTAAAAATGGAACCAATATAGACAAAAATATTATCCAATAAGTCAGAACTAACAAAAAGCAAAAGATAAACCCTGCAGGTATATAGCCCCAGATGTATATGGACCATAGAGTGTAAATATTCACAAAACTGTTTATTAATGTCTGTTCTTTCCTCTCCCTTAATTCATCCATCCATCGTTTAAATAGTGGTGTAGTTTCTCAATTGGGGACCTAAAAATAGATCATACCCACAGAGGAATTGGGTAATGCAAAAAACAGAGAAAAGGAGATAAGTTTGATTAAAGGTTGCAATAGTAGGTAGAAAAACCCCAGGGTGTTATGGGTGTCTACCACTATAGCAAAACAGAAGAGAGGGGGAATGCTGTAGCCAAGTCAACTCCTGACATTTTATCCCTGACCCTCCCATATTCTGTAAATCCCTCCAGGAATGGCCGATAGCTAAATAGAAGAGAGGGGGAATGCTGTAGCCAAGTCAACTCCCGACATTTTATCCCTGACCCTCCCATGTTCCAGATGTAAATCCCTCCAGGAACGGCCGATAGCTAATGCAATTGTTTAGGCCCGGTGGTGACGTGGCTTGTAGGGCCACTATCCACCTGGTCTCTTTTTGTAGTAGGATCTTGTCCCAATTGACCCCCCTACTACTGGAATGCCCCCGGTCGAGTACCAGAAATTTGATTTCAGGGAAATTTCCCTGATGTATGTCCCGGGCATGTCTGCCTAGGGGTAAATCGGGATTGCAAGTACGGATGCTAGTTATATGTCTACCCATCCGTACGTGTAGTTCCAGCTTTGTTTTGCCCACATAGAAACAACCACATGGGCATGTCAACAGATATACAACCCCCTGTGTGCAACAATTTGCAAAATGGGAAGGTCTATATCTTTGTCCATTAGGTAAAAAAAAGCCAGGGACCGAGCAGGCCAGTGGGGTGAAGCTTGAGAGGTATCTAGAGTGCCAAGCTAGGGACCCAGCAGAGAAGCGGGGGTGACGCTTGAGGAAGATACCACCGTGAAGATTGAAGGAGCTCAAGGGTTTCAGTGTCAGTGAATCATTTAGCCTAGTGAGACACTGGGAGCTCAGTGGGCTGAAGAACTACAAGAAGGGATTGTAGTGGAAGTGAAAGAACTGTTACACTTTGTGTTAGGAACTGTTAAAGACTGTTGCCATAGGAGACAGCATTCCTACACATGCAGATGTGGCATCCTGCTGGATGCCTTTCCCTGCATGGCTATTCTCCTGTTGAAGTCTCGGAGTCTGTCAATTAATCCTGCAACTACCTAAGGGTGTCCTGCCCCAACCCTCTCTCCCAAAAGTTCTGTTAAGGGAAATAAAAATCTCTTTTTCATTCAAGAAGTGTCTGGCGCCCAATAACTTTAACTACCTTGCACCCACTATGTCTCACAACCCACCATATTCAGAAGGATGTCAGCTATCTCTGGCCCTGGAGGTTCATTAGGCCGAAGGAGGCCTGAGACCTTGCTACAGTATATAGTACTAACCCTACAAAAAAGGAATTTTTAGGCACAGTGCCTTGTGGAATGTGCATGGAAATAATTAAAATACATACGGAGGTTTGAAAAGTTAAATGCTTATGGATACTATATAAATACCTACATATACACTGTAAAATCATTAATGGCATTTGAGTGTTAAAGATCATAGAACAGCTCATTTCTGTGCTGTATTTGTTTTTAAAGTAGACGCAATACACCTATATATTGTCTGTGCCCATCCTAATTTAAAAATATTGGGAGTCAGTGAACACTATGCATTATACACTAACTATTCGTGTTCATGGCATAATGAAGTGGAAGAGTAGCTACATGCAGCTTCTAGTGTTTGCAACCTTGGAAATGTGGACAAATAAACAGAGGTGCTACTTGACAGAAAGGGATGATCTCACACACATAAAGTCAAATGCATTGAATGATAGAGTAGGGAATGGTTAAAATCCTTGGGCTGTTTTTTGCTGCCTGTCCTGCTGGGAATATTTCCCTTTACTTCCTGCATTGCATACACATTCAGGAAGTAAGAGGACATCTCTCCAAAGTTTGGAGAATTCTATCTTAGACCATAGTCACCAAACCATTTGTTCACATTGGATGATTTCCTCTCACCTCTTGCTGCTGCACTGCCCTGTATTGAAGTGGTTAAAATTTAAGACCTACTTTCTTTGTGAGAATGGTCACAGATCAAAGAGAGCCCCAGCTGGGATACAGACCATAAGGCTTCTTTTACACTGAAGCGTTGCTAAAACAGCGCTAAAGTGCCGGTAGTTTTTGCAGTGCTTTAGCGGCGCTTTTCGGGCACTAGCAGGCTGTTTTTTTTTTTTAGGTCACGTGACAACGGGACCTTAAAAAACAGATAGAAGACCCGTTTTGCAGCACCCATTTCAATGGGCAGGGCTGTTTTGGGAGTGCTATTTATAGCGCACCCAAGCTGCCCCAAATATGCTGCTTGCAGGACTTTTCCTAACGTCCCGCAAGCGCACTGCCCAAATATGAAAGCACACATTGAAGTGAATGGGGGGCAGTTTTCAGGCGCTTTTTCTAGCGCTAAAAGGCTTAAAAACTGCCTCAGTGTGAAAGGGGTCTAATAAATACTTAGAAAGAGATCTGACCCCCCCATGCTACAGCTCTGTCTACTGCTCCTGTTTTAATAGAAAGAAATATTTGAAAATCATCTGTGAGTATACATAATTTAGCCCCACTTTAGCCCACAGGGGACCAGTAAAAAGTGTTCAAGCCTCTGGTTATATCAGATAGTATTGTAAGGGGAGATAGTATGGGTCTGTGGTGATGAAAGTATCTGTGGACATTGCTTATAAATTTAGACATGTCAAAATGGAGGTCCCTTCAGTAGTATGAAAACTTAGCTTAAAGTGGTTGTAAAGGCAGAAGGTTTTTTATCTTAATGCATTCTATGGCCAGCTTAAGGTTCCTTTCAGATGGGCATTTCGATAAGGTCTACTGTACCTGTCAATTTTTCCATGAATGCCTATGGACAGGCTGATGTAAATGGACTTGTGTCTATTTACACCCGCCTATCTCCGAATCCATCCAGGTCTGGACCTAAACGTGACACATCGGCAGTAGCCTGATGTAAACAGACACTGGAGTCTTTACCTCTGGCTGCCCATAGAGCTCTCATGGGTCCACCTGTGTCTACTGCACAAACTGAATGGCACAGATGTTAAAAAAAAAAAAAAAACCTGGCATCCGTCCTGTTCAGCTTTCATTCTGCAAGGGCTGTGCTCATGCATTCCCCTGCAGATTGAATTGGGCTCCATTCCATTTGAAAGGATCATTAAGGCTGATTCACACATGGGACTGGGGGCAGTAAAAGTCATGGTTTTACCAACCCCCCTCCCCACCAACTGCCTGCCTGAACACTAAAAATACACACTTTGAATGACACTTGTGGGGTCATGCAACACTGTACCAATATAAACATTTTTATCATTTTTTCACACAGATAAAGCTTTCTTGTGGTGGTATTTTAAACACGACTGGGTTTTTAATTTTTTTTTGCTAAACAAACAAAAAAGGCAGCAAATTTTAAAAATATGTTTTTCTTTGTTTCTATTGTAAAATTTTTCAAATAAGTAGTTTTTCTCCTTCACTGATGTGCACTGTGGAGGCTGCACTGAGGGGCACTGATAGGATGCACTGATGGGCATTAATAGGTGGCACTGATTGGCAGCATTGATGGGCACTGATAGAACTGGTTAAACAGCATGTTGCTTTCAGCGGGTGGTGCTGTTAAAAAGAATAAAGTTCAATGTGGCCACCATATGGCAATTATTGGGTTAAATCAGGTGGTGGGGAGGCAACATATTGCCTCCTCACCACCTCTCAAACAGCTCTGAAAAGCGATCCAAGCATGGATCGTTTCAGAGGAGCAACAGTTACTTCCATACATGTGAAGGAGCTCTAAGAGTAGCCAAGCAAAAGCATGCAGGGAAGTAGAGTGGTAGATCTCTTCACACTTATGTCCAACCGGGATGACAGTGTAAGGTGATACAGTTTTTGCTGACAGGTCCTGCAGTCTAGCAACTGGAGACACATTCCACAAGCAGTTTGCTGCTAACAGAAGATAACAGCGATCAGGAAGCCAGTGAAGTGAACCTTCTCTTATCATGCTTGAACACTACTTTCCTGCACTTGTATTTGGGCTCTGTAGAAAAATAGGGAGAAGGGAGCTGCTGGAGCTCCAAGTGCGCTCCCTGCCTCTACGCAGAGAAGCTCTGTCCTGGGCAGGTGCACCTTCTGCCCATGCCTTGTAACGGCTCTGACTCTATGCATTAAGATAAAAGCCTTCTGTGTCCAGCAGCCCCCTAAAACTTACTTGTTCCCATCTCGGTCCAGCAATGTTGCAGGAGGGACTCGACTGTCTGGGACTCTCCCTCAATGGAGCTGCTTGCTGTGGAGGTACTGAACAGGGGGGAAGGGCCAGGAGCGCCGAAGAGGGATTCGAGAAGAAGAAGATCAGGGCTGCTCTGTGCAAAACCACTGCACAGAGCAGGTAAGTATAATGTGTTTTGTTATTTATAAGCAAAAAAAAAAAAGAAAAAAAGGAGTTTAGTATTTAAGATTTAAAAGAGTTTTGTAGAGGGAGGGAGACTACTGCAGCCTCCGTGGAATATAATATAATATAATATATATATATATATATATATATATATATATATATATAGATAGATAGATAGATAGATAGATAGATAGATAGATAGATAGATAGATAGATAGATAGATAGATAGATAGATATAGATATATAGAGAGTGCAGGGCAAGGGGTTGTTCATCATCTTTGAATATGTTCACTGATTGGAATCTTAAGTTGCCTTTTAGTTTTACCCACATATGCTTTGCCACATGGGCAAGTAAGCATATAGATAACACGGGTAGTCGAACAATTGATAAAATGATGGATCCTCAACTTTTTTTCTCCGTCTGAACTCAAAATAGAGTCTGTTTTTTCTACATATTTGCAAATCATGCACCCCCCACAGAATGCATGCCTCGCAAAGGTGCCAAAACGGTTAGCCAATTGCTATCGGATGTTCTACGGTACTCAGAGTGGGTAAGATTGTCCCGCAAGTTTTTGGCCCGACACGCTGTAACGTCTTTCTCCCACAATTCCTCCCAGCACTATAGATCTGGTAAGTATATGCCAGTGTTGATGCAAAATGAATTTAATTAATTAGGTAATTATAGTGGGGTTATTTTGGGGGGATACTTGTTTAGGATCTTTTTTAGGCTGCAGGAGATCCTGACGTTTACACTAAATTACTCTCTTTTTAGCCCTCCTGATGCAACTATGGGAATAGCCCCTTTTTTCTGAATCTATGATATATGTCCTTTGCTTCAACTTGGAAATACTTTTCTACTGAACAATTTGTTTAATTCTGAGGAACTGTCCCATAGGTATTCCACAAATTAGGGATTGGGGATGATGGCTAGTGGCCTGCAGCAAGGTGTTAGCTGGGGTATCTTTACGATAGGTCCTGGTAGAGATTCTCCCTCTAAGTGCCTCTATTGTTAAGTCCAGGAAGAGTAACCGTTGATGGTGAAAGGAATGGGTCAATCTAATATTCTGACAGTTGTTAACTAGTGCCCCCCCAAAGCATCAAAAAAATCAATGTACCTCAGCCACATACGACTATGGCTGAGGTACAAAAAAGAAAGGAAAACCACCTCTTCCTCCCACAGGCCCAAATGTAAGCAAGCATAGGAGGGAGCCCAAGGGGCACCCATCAAGGTACCCCTGAATTGCTTATAGTTAACCCCCAAGATTCTGAAATTATTTTCTAGCATGAACTCGAGTGTCTCAACCACAAACTCATTGTGGGCACCCAGTTTAGGAAATTTCTGTTCAAAAAAATGCATCACTCACCGTAAACCACATTCATGTGGGATCGACGTATCAAGTGATTCGAAGTAGATGCCAACCAATAGGGCTCCCCCTGGAAAGTTGATGGATTCAAGCTTATGAAGGACATCTCGTGTCCTGCACAAAGGAGGGTAACTCTCACACCAATTACTTAATAAGGGCATCTATAAATTTACCCACAAAGGAGGGTAACTCTCACACCAATTACTTAATAAGGGCATCTATAAATTTACCCACCCGTTCCAACGGGCCTTTGACAGCAGAGACAATCGGTCTCCCGGGGGGATTATTAACGGACTTGAGGAGTTTAGGAATGATATAGAAGGTTGGTATAATAAATTCATGAACCATTAAAAAATTCAGTTATTTTTTTAGAGAAAGAGTGACACCTGCTGGACACTGTCATACTAATCTAGAGTCTTGACAGTGAATCAGACAATCTAACTTCACAAGTCAGTTTCAACCTGCGATTAAGGGCATCAACAATGGATGGGAATGGGCTGGTAGATATTTTTTGGTATGTAGTTATGTCAGTAAGTTGACGCATAACTTCTCATTCATACATCTCTTCCGTCAGCAAAACTAAATTCCCACCCTTATCACTGCCCTTAAAGTGGTTGTAAACCCGGATATCTCCTAAACCTGCGCGGTTTAGGAGATATCCCCTGTATCTGCATGTGCCAATGTTATCGGCACATGCACACTGAAGCAATGTCACGTACGTGCCGTTGCTTCAGTTACATAGTTACATAGTTACATAGTTAGTAAGGTTGAATAAAGACACCAGTCCATCCAGTTCAACCTGAGTGAGTGTGGGTCTACAACCCTGACCCTTGTCCCTAACCCTGAACATCGCACACTCACATCAACCCCTACCCTCAATCCAAGGTCCCCATTCATATACTAGGGCCAATTTTGGACAGAAGCCAATTAACCTACCAGCATGTCTTTGGAGTGTGGGAGGAAACCTGAGTACCCGGAGGAAACCCACGCAGGCACAGGGAGAACATGCAAACTCCAGGCAGGTAGTGTCATGGTTGGGATTCGAACCAGCGACCCTTTTTTACTGCTAGGCGAGAGTGCTAACCACTGCACCACTGTGCCGCCCACCAAGTGAGTGTGCCGTTACCAGCGGCTCCTGCACACATGCGGGAGTGATATAATTGCGGCTCCGGCCAATCACAGCGCTGGAGCCCGCGATACTGGATGTAACTCCAGGAGTAATGTCGCCTGCCGGAGCAGGGTACAAGGTATGCTATGCATACTAGCTCATTATGCCTTTGTCTTGCAATTTTTTTTTGTTTTTTTTCGTGGGTTTACAACCACTTTGATAACCAGGTTGGAAGCCCCTTCAAGTTCTTTCAAGGCTTTTCTCTCTCCCATAGATTGATTATCAGGGCCTTTCCACTTCCAATTAACCTTAGCTGGGTCCTTCTGTACTTGATCTAAAAATAGACTAATCCATTTGTGTTTGGAGAGTAGGGGCATTTTAGTGGATTTAATTTGAATGTTAGGTGATCTTCTCCAACTCGGGGGGTACATAGATTGATCAGCAGCTAGATCATTGTCAGCATTTTCCTCTAGAAGTGATACCAAAATTTTCAATTCTTCTTCATCTTTATCCACCTGACTCACAAATGAGTCAGTTTGGCGATGATTGTGCCAATATTTAAATATCACCTTCCACACAAAAAGGCTGACATCCTTGAACACTTCAAAAGGACAAGCCCTTTTGAAGTAGAGAAATGTGATGCTGACTGAGGGGAAAGTTGAAAACGTTAGCTACCTTCAAATCACCCAATTGCCCCTCCATATCTCCACAAACAGGGCTGGTCTCAGATACTGTTATCTCGTGCGTGTCCTTGTTCCTAGCTCCCTCTGACTTTTTCCTCCGATTTCTTGGCCTTTTTCTTTGTTTACCAAAGTCGCCTGGGGGTTGTCCCTGCTCCTCTGTCTGTTTTTTTTTTTTTTTACTATTCCTTTCTTTGGGACCACACTGTGGTCTCCTGTTTCTAGCTGATCTAAAAAAGTGGCAGACTTGTCCAAAGGTTCCCCATCACTATCTGATGAAGATTGAGTATATTAAGAGGGGGTTTGATTTCTCCCTCTACCACGTCGAGAGCAACTTCTATCAGGCTGTACTGTAGGATCAAAAATATCATCCTTTTCCCAATCCTGGATATTCTGTCAAAATTTTTCCTGTTTATTAACTCAGATTTATCTGGGCTCTCTCCACTTCCTTTTTAGGTTGTTCATTATGTCTATCAAACTGGGAGTCCCCCTTAATGGTTTTAGTAATTTACCACTCTGATCAATCTCAGCCTGAATTTTTCTTCCTCTACAATCAATCACATGATCTCCAACCCTCAGTCTAAGCAGCTTTTTTTTTTTCCCCACACTGTCAAGAATCTAGATTAGTATGAAGATGTCCAGCAGGTGTCACTCTTTCTCTGAGACCTCTAGGAATGACACCTTGTGTGATATGGGATTTTAGCAAAGAAATATCCCACTTTCTATTTAAATATTTAATAGTAAGTTTTTTTTATGGTTCTTAAATCATTTTTTAAGAGAGTAATTCCCAGGGTCTTCTGAGGGAGAATCACGCGAAAAAGCAGTTTGTATTTCAGTCTCAATTTTTTCATCTAAAAGGTACGCCATTTGAAAAAGACACTGAACCAATTCACTATGCAGCACTCAAATGACAAACAAATTAAAAACACATGAAATGGTAATGGTGGTCAGTAAATAAGGTCAAGCAAGGTGGAAGCTCAAAAGCAAGGAAAGGAACAAAAGAGATCCTGTAATTTCAGCATAAACAGAAGAAATAAAGCTTAATGAGCTACACCTCCATATAAAGAATTGGGGGGGGGGGGGGGGGGGGGCTTCTAATCAAAACCCACAGCTGTGACACCATCTACGTTCAGTTAAGAACTGTAACTCCTCTAGACTAAAGGCAACATATAATAAAGGGAGGACAAAGGATTCCTCAAGAGATTTATCAATGAGGACTTGAGGAGTAAAGCGGGTTTATGAAAAAATACAATATGCTTTATTAAATAAACCTGCATAAAACCATAATACCGTCACCATTTCATAGTAAAATTATTGACAACGTTGTCAGTAACAGACTTGCAGCCACCATGCTCATGCCTACACACACACACACACACACACACACACACACACACACACACACACACACACATCAAGTATCCTAAAAAGGGGAATGTTGCTGATAGATGAAAAAATAATAATAATAGCATCCAGTCCCAGTTTCAATGTGGCACTAGGACAGCAGATCTGTCTCTATAATGATATCAAAATCCAGGGATCTGAAATGAAGTTAATCAGCAGCTTACTGGAGTGTGTGAAAAGGAGGGACATAGCTCGGTGCTAATGGGAGTTGCTGTGTTAGATCCTCGGCCGAGTATCAATGGATTTCACATGGAAAATAGCACACTCAGTGTGCAATAAATAGAAAACCGAGCTGGTGCAGATCAAGACAGACAGGCAGTGGACTACCGTGGATGAAGATGCTATGCCACAGGGAGATAGGGTGGTATCGGGTTTGAACAGGTGCAGGTATATAGTCAATCTCACCAGTCTACGATAGCACCAAAAGATTCACTGGTCAACTCTGGGATCTGTCTCTACAGCACATCAGTCACCACATCCACACTCCTCCTGTCACGCCTGCTAGGGTCCCTGTTTGGTAGTTGGAGCAGCAAGGCAAGTCAAGTGGCTGTTGTCTGGATCAAGACATCACAGCCTCTGTGATGATGACGTCACTATGAAGCGTTTCACTAGCCAGGCTAGTTTCTTCAGAGCAAGGCTTGGGGTTAGGCGAGGTGTCTTATATATGCTCCACACACCTGTGGAATCAATCAGTTATCACCACAGTCACTCCCAAACAACCCAGCCTCAACGGACTTTCATCACTTAACCACTTCACCCTGGAAGGATTTACCCCCTTCCTGACCAGAGCACTTTTTGCGATATGGCACTGCGTCGCTTTAACTGACAATTGCGCGGTCGTGCGACGTTGCACCCAAACAAAATTGACATCCCTTTTTTCCCACAAATAGAGCTTCCTTTTGGTGGTATTTGATCACCTCTGCGGTTTTTATTTTTTGCGCTATAAACAAAAAAAGAGCTACGATTTTGAAAAAAGCAATATCTGTTTACTTTTTGCTATAATAAATATCCACAAAAAATATATAAAAAAACACATTTCTTATTCAGTTTAGGCCAATATGTAATCTTCTACATATTTTTTATAAAAAAAAAATCACAATAAGCGTATATTGGTTGGTTTGCACAAAAGTTATAGCGTCTACAAAATAGGGGATAGATTTATGGCATTTTTATTATTCATTTTTTTTTATTAGTAATGGCGGCGATCTGCGATTTTTATCGTGACTGGGACATTGCGGCAGACACATTGGATACTTTTGACACTCTTTTGGGACCAGTGACATTTATACAGTGATCAGTGCTATAAAAATGCACTGATTACTGTGTAAATGACACTGGCAGGGAAGGGGTTAAACACTAGGGGGCGATCAAGGGGTTAACTAGGTTCCCTCACTATGTTCTAACTGTAGGGGGGGATGGGCTGAATAGAACATCACAGAGATCACTGCTCCCGATCACTGGGAGCAGTAGATTCCTGTCATATTGCTAGGCAGATCAGGGAAATGCCTTGTTTACATAGGCATCTCCCCGTTCTGCCTCTCCATGTCACGATTGCGGGCTACCAGCGGACATCGAGTCCGCAGGATACGTGGGCGCGGCACTAGACCACGATTTAAAGGGGACGTACAGGTACGCCCATTTGCGCAGCCGTGCCATTGTGCCAACGTACATCGTTGTGCGCTGGTCGGCAAGCAGTTAATAAAAACCTTGAGTACAGCATAGTAAAAAGAGAAACAAGGTGCCCCAATTAGATATTAGGAAAATACAAAACAAAAAAGGAAAAAGAAAAAAGTAATCGTGATGCATCGTAAATCGTTGACAGGGTAATCAAATTGTGAGATCAGTGAAGATGCGCACCTCTAGCTCACACACTCCCTGTTCTATGTGTTCCCTTTTCCTCTCTTTTCCTACTGTTTTTTTTTTAAAGAGACTGTAAAAAAAAAAAAAAAAAAAAGAAGAAAAAAAAATGTTTTAATGCGCCCCATCCCCACAAGCTCGAGCACCAAATAAAACACATACGTAAGTCGCGCCCGCAAATGTAAACGGTGTTCAAATCACACGTGAGGTATCGCTGCGATCGTCAGAGCGAGAGAAATAATTCTAGCGAAAGAACTCCTCTGTAACTCTATACTGGTAACCATTAAAAACTTTAAACTTCACCTATGGAGATGTTTAAGTAACGTAGTTCCACGAATACATGCAATTTTAAAGTGTAACATGTTAGGTATCTATTTACTCGGCGTAACATCATCTTTCACAATATGCAAAAAAATTGGTCTAATGTTACTTTTTTTTTATTTTTTTATTTAAAAAAGTGTATTTTTTCCAAAACAATTGTGTTTAAAAGACCGCTGCGCATATACTGTGCGACATAAAATATTGCAACGACTGCCATTTAATTCTCCAGAGTCTTTGCTAAAAAAAATATATATAAAATGTTTGGGGGTTCTAAGTAATTTTCTAGCAAAAAATACTGATGTTAACTTGTAAACAACAAGTGTCAAAAATAGGCTTGGTCCAGAAGTGGTTAAGCAAAAGGTATAAACTAAGACTAGAGACGGGTCCAGGATGTACTAGTGTTATAACCATGTGGAAGACTTCAGTCATCCAGGTTTGAAAGAAAGGCAGGCAGATAGAGGGGAATATGAGGCCTCTTTACCAGAGGAATTCAACGAGTTTTATGCCCATTTTGATAATCAAAATAATTATACAATTACTAGGTTCCTTACATCAGTGTTTCTCAACCTTTTTCGAGTCACGGCACCCTTGAAAAGTATTTTTAGCCTTGAGGCACCCCAGTCTAACGCTTGGTTCACAATACTGCATGTAGGGTAATGTGCACAAAATCGTACATGTTCCTGACAAATGCGCTTCTCTTTAGCACAGAGATGTCATTAATTCCTAATAGTTCCCCCATGCATTGGCAAATACGGTGTGTTTTTCATGTCGCACGATTTAAAAAGAAAAATCATGAGACTTCTTTCCCTGTGTTTTTGCGGGTAAGGAAACCCATTTGAATGAATGGGCTGCCCTACACGCAGCTGCAAGGATGGGATCCAAGGGCTCATTCACATGTGAGGTTGGGGGACAGTATAATCACATGGCTGAGACACTTTTTTTTTTACCACCCCTGACCTCCTTTAGCTGCAGTGGCAACAGCTAGGGACGTACACATGGTGTGGCTGGAAGTATACCCCCAGGTAAATGTGACTACAACCATCCCGCAACCGTGTGCAATGCATGCAGTTGAGGCAGGGTGATGCTGCATTTAGGGGATTAAAACAGGCGGTGAGGAGACAATATATTGCCTCTTCATCACCTGTCATATACCACTGAAAAGCAATCCAAGCATGGATCACTTTTCCGATGGGTGACAGTCCTTGCCGCTATTATGAACGAGCCCTAAAAAGGCATACATACATACACACACACAGCCTTTTTAAAAACTGCAGTATTGTACCTGTACTCACCACCTCCCCCTTCCACTGCTTTCTCTTTACTGTCCTGACCGACCTCCTGTTGTTCTGATGTACAGTTCGGCAGAGGAGTAGGAGCTTGGTCTAACAGCCTTTCATAACCAGGATGCCCTGGCATCCCTAATGACCACAGATGGCACCCTAGGGTGCTGCGGGCCCTCCTCCCCTCCCAGATGGGAAAAGCTATCCTACATTAACAGGGATATGCTACTTACAGTCTCTGCTCAGGATGTGCTTTTGGGGGTTAATGAGAAGAAATCTGCAGGGCCTGATAACAGCCCAGAAATTATTGTAAAGAAATGTGCCTTTCAATTGGCAAATGTCTTTGTGAACATCTTGAATGTTTCTTTAGAACAGAAAGTGGTGCCTTCTTGCTTGAAATTATCAATAATTATTTTGATCCCAAAGAAGTCTAGTATTTCCTGCCTTAACGATTATCACCCAGTGACCCTGACTCCCAGTGTAATGAACGGTTTTGAGAGATTATTCTTAAATCATGTTTAACAGAGTATTCCCCCGGGGCTGGATTACTACCAGTTTGCTTTTAGACAAAATCAGTCTAATGCCCCGTACACACGGTCGGATTTTCCGATGGAAAATGTACGATCGGAGCGTGTTGTCGGACATTCCGACCGTGTGTGGGCTCCATCTGACTTTTTCCATCGGATTTTCCGACACACAAGGTTTGAGAGCAGGCTATAAAATTTTCCTACAACAATATCCGATCGCGTCAATTCCAACCGTGTGTGGCCAGTTCCGACGCACAATGTGCCACGCATGCTCAGAAGAAATTCCGAGATGGAACAACTCAGTCTGGTAAAATTAGCGTTCGGAAAGGATACAGCACTTTCGTCAGGCTGCAATGTTTGAAATAGTTTAATAAAGCGCACTCTCTTCTTCTTTATAATGCGAGAAGAATGAAGTAGTTTTACTGCTCATATTCACACAGACTTCTCACAAACTTCTTTCTTTATTATTTATTGTGATTCCCTCAATATATTTAGATTTGTCACATCTGACCAATTTTTTTTTTGTTGGTTTTTAAATATTTCTTTTTTTTTTTTGGTCAAGGCATTTTTTTTTTGTGTTTGTATTTTTTCCAAGGCTGATGTTTTTTTTGTTTTTTTTGTGTTTTACTCCATAATATTTTTGTGTGTGTTTTGTGTGTCAAGTTACTACAACACCATTATTATCTTGTATTATTTAATCTCAAGGAGATTGTTTGGTGTTGTTGTCTCTTGTTAATTTCACATTGTATTTTTGAAATGTCCCTGCCTCCTCACAAACAAACTGTAATTTTTGAAGGAAAACACACATAGGCGAGTATAATTGAAACAAAAATTCCTTTAAACAAAGAGGGAGGCAACACTGGAGAAACAGCTGAAATTGGTGAAGCCTTTGGCCCCCAGGACAGACATCAACTATGTGCAAGCAAAATTGGTGGCCTGAGGAGTCCATATCTAAGGGAGTGCAGTCTGGTCCAGAAGTCCCAGAGATCATGAAAGCAGCAGATGACATCTATGTCCCCAGGCTGTGGTCATACAAGAGACTGCATCTTTTGTCAGACCAGACTGAACCCAGGTCATCACTCTCTGGTCTTCCTTCCACGCTTCCTTCCACGCTGTGGCTGTAGTGGTGGAGTTGTGGCAGGAGGAAGAGGAGGAGGGGGGTGGGCCAACTCACTCAGGTGGGTATTGGGTGTGATTTCACCACTCACCCCCTTACTTAGGACTTTATACAGAAGGTCCTCATACAGCTTGCATTGACCCTCCTGCATTCCCTTCAGTTTGGTGGCAGCCATGCAGGTAAAGGCCTCTTCAGGAGGGTGTAAGGCTCTAAAGGGACACAGAAGCCTCCTGAATGAGCCTGAGCGCTGAATCCTGCATGTGACTCCCCTTCCTCGGTCTTTTGTATGGAAGGCGGAGGGGAGGAACCTGAGATTCTGTCAGGCTGCGACTGGTCCCAGGCTTCTCCTGGCTGCCACATTCCACAGCCTCCTCCTGGCTGAGGTCTTCCTGTGTATGAAAAAGGGACATAGTTTTAGTTTTTTCTTCATCAATCACACACAATTTTCATCTCATGACTGTTAACAAATATAACAGATTATCATTCTGAGCCCAGCATTTTTCTTTCTTGTCCGAATTTTTTGTGCCCACTGCTGTCTATTGATATCTAAAACACTTTATTAAATCACCAATTAGTGATCAATAATAACATCTAGTAAACATCATTTATTTAGTGACTAGAAATCTGTAGAAGAATGCTATACCTGGCTCAAGCTGGGCTCCTCCACTTCTTCCTGGCTGGAAGTCCCAGGTTGGACATCGGAAGCCTCAGCTGGGGTGGAAGGAAGAGTGGAAGGAAGGGTTGAGAGGGATTCCCTGACTCCAGTCTGGTCTGACAGAAATCGCAGTCTCTCATAGTACCACAGCCTGGGGACATAAACGTCATCTGCTGCAGCTCTGGATCTCTGGGAATCCGTGACCTTTTTGCGCTCCCTTAGATAAGTGCTCCTCAGGCCACCAATTTTGGTTTTTAAATGGGGGATGGTTGCTGTGGGGACCACCGGCTTCACCAAATCCAGCAGTTTCTCCAGTGCTGACTGCCTCTTTTGTTTATTGTTGTAATGTGGATGTCTCACCTGCCACAGACAGGGCAGCTCCAGTCTAGGCAGTATAGGCCCAAGTTTAGATCTTACCTTAGTTTTCACAATCGGCGCCTCCGATACTCCTTCCTCCGCTCACAGATCGTACGTACTACGCACGCGTGTTACGCTTTATAGACACTGCGCATGCGTGTAACTCCACCCGCCCCTGATGTTGTTCTTTCTAGCCTCTTCCCCGCCCCTTCTCATTCTGCGCAGTGGGGAAGAGCACATGGCGGAGTTAGAGCAGGTGCGTGCTAATTACAGCAACGACGAGGAGGAGGAGGAGGAAAGCCCGGAGGCAGAAACGTCCCGATCCCGGTAGTGACGATTTAAGGCATCAAATATGTCCTTTGGGGAGATGTTGGAGATGGTGGACATCCTGAAGAAGGCTGACTATGACGGGAAGTATGGACCTTACCCCAACCCCAATGTCCGAAAGGCCAATATCATGGCGAAAGTAGTCAAGAGCCTGCACCGGAATTTCGGGGTACGATGATCGAAAGATCAGCTCAGGAAGCGGTGGTCGGACCTGACATTAAGAGAGCATGAGCAGTACCGAAAGATCCGGAGAGTGCTGCAAAAAAGTAAGTAGTTGTCCTGTGTTCCTATTCTTTATGTTTATTACGTTCGTGCTGCTCCATGTGCTTTTCTTAACTGTTATCCAGTTTAAAATGGCAACTTTCATGTTCATGGGCACATTATTCATTCGTATCAAACATAGTTCATTTGGCCATATGCATTTGCCAGCATTTTTTAGGGCCTACTTGTGTGAAAAGAATTGAGTTGTGTAGATGGGTTTGTTACTAGAATGAAATGCCAACTACATTCTGTGTAAGGAGAGAACACTCAGCAGCAGTTTACACATCTGGACGCTGGAGCACTTGTGTGGGACACAAGAACACCCTTTTTATTAGGGGGGCCCACACAGGTGCTCCAGTGTATACTATAGGGGGGTCTCCATCTGTGAAGCTTGTACAAGACAGGTAAGTATTCAAGCTTGACAAAGGACAAGAAAAATGCCACATCCTGGAACTCTGCCAAAACAGACAATTGTACCCCACTTCCAAACAATGTTTCATATTCCTATTTCTGTCATCAAATATCTGTGTGCTAAGTATACCTATTTTTTTGTACATAGGGGATAAAAGACTCGGAGGACACCCCTCATCCGAGGAGACCACAGACCCCCCACCTCTGGAAGAAGGGGAAATCCACCGAAGACCAGCAGAGCAGGAGGAAGAAGACGTGGGGGAAATTGTCACCACAACAGGTGAGTGTCTGCGACCACAGGCTCAGGTAAGAGATGAATGCCGCCATATTTATAATACGTGGTGTTTTTTTGTTTCTATCTTTTTAGGGGATCGTGATGTTGTGGATTCAGATCCTTTCACCAGTGAAAGTACACAGATCCTGATTGGGCAGATCATGGGGTGTAATAGGGACTTGGAAAACATCGTGAAAAGCATCAATGATGTTCAGCAAAAAATGAAGAACATCATTGATGTTTTAGGGAGAGATTAAAAACCCTCAAAATGCCTTGGGTTTTTGTTGTGCCAAATTTTTTTGTATTTTTTATGTCAATTTGTAGCAAAGCCAAATTTGTAAGAGGCACACAGTGTGTCAACATGTGCTATCTGCCATCATGGGAGATCAATGGACGCGTTTTGGGGGTGCAACCCCTTCCTAGATAATAAAGTAGCTGTGAGGAAGGGGTTGCACCCCCAAAACACGTCCCTTGATCCGCCGTGATGGCAGCTAGCACATGTTGACATTTGGAAATTTGTGTGCATCTTCCAAATTTGGGTTTTCTAGTAGTGACTTCACCCCATCTGAACGCAATATCAAACACAGTTTGTAAATACTCATGTCTGATATTGCCTTCAAGTTCTACCAAAATGTGAACTTTGCAAGTTCTAAATTTGTGTCTTTCTTGTGGGTTTTACACATGCCTGTTTTATCTTAAATAGACATTTCTACTTTTTCTAATGTGACCCCAAAAATTGTTAAACAACAAACATGTTGGTTTGTTTTAAAAACCTTTTTGAAATGCACATGTGATTGTGCTGTTATTAAAAAGATTGTTAATCAAGATTGTGTGGATTATTGTCTCAACGCTCCAACACTTTTGTGGTGCTCTAATTGGTGTTTTCTGTGACAATGGGGGTTATTTCCTAAAGGGAAAATACACTTTGCACTACAAGTGCTGTTTCAGTGCAGTTTCAAGTGCACTTGTAGTGCAAAGTGTCTTTGCCTTTAGTAAATAACACCCAACAGTGCTTTGTAATGTTACACAATCACGCCATTTTCAGGACTCACCACATTTATGTCAGGGTCAGCTAAAAAAAACACAAGCAGTAAATGTCACCAAAGATTTCAGTTCTTTTTTTTTTTAAAAAAGGTTTTACACATTGTTTGGCATATTAATAGCCCCCCTACCCGCAAAGAATTCAAGGTATCTTAGCCGGACATCACGGGCACTCGGGGGGGCAAGCCAGGGCGGCCACTTTCAAGCGCCGTCATTGTTGATTCATGTTGAATTCCGGCCTCAGGCCCAACTGAGCCAGCATAGTTGGCAGAATGTTGCCATAAAAAGTTGTGTAGAACACAGCATGCCAGGATGATGTGATTCAGTTTGTACTCCGCCATATGTATGGGTGTAAGAAATAGGCGGAACCAGCTGACCATGATTCCAAACGTGTTCTCCACCACTCTTCTGGCTCTGGCGAGCCGGTAATTAAAAACCCTCTGGTCGGGGGTGAGGGTCCTCATCGGGAATGGCCGCATAAGATGGTCCCCCAGCGCAAAAGCTTCATCCGCAACGAAGACGAATGGGAGTCCTTCCACATTGTCTTCTGGATGTGGCAAGTCCAAGCTGCCATTCTGGAGACGCCTGTAGAACTCGATCTGGGCGATGACTCCACTATCGGACATCCGGCCATTCTTCCCCACGTCCACATACAGAAATTCATAAGTAGCCGACACCACCGCCAACATCACAATACTATTGAACCCCTTATAATTATAATAGTACAACCCCAAGTTGGTTGGTGGGACAATGTGGACGTGTTTCCCATCAATTGCCCCTCTACAGTTAGGAAAGTCCCACCGCTGGGCAAAGTGAGAGGCCACAGTCTGCCATTCCTGTGGCGTGGAAGGAAACTGTGGAGTCAAAACCATAAAAAAAATTAGTCTTTGTGCACATAAACAGGGAAAGCCGATTAGACTCAAACATTGTTGACCAACATCAAGATAACATTTATTAGAGGAATTTTTTTAAAACCAAAGTATAAGGTCCAACTATCAGATTCCCCCTCCCCCCTCTCCTGGGCCATTTCTAACATTATAGGGGGGGGGGGGACTCTGGGCCAGGTAACCCTCTCCACTTCATTTTGAGATGAATGCCTAAATGGGTATTACTTTGGCCAGCCCCTCCTTAGTTACACTATTGGCAGCCCACTGGACAGGTAAGAAGTGTCATAATACAAAGATATAAATACACACTGTACACATTTTAGCACATTTGGACATTCTGCTATTACCTATCAAGATAATAATAGTATACAAAAACTTTAAACAGTACCATTTGAAAGTATACAGGCAGGCCCTTGCACTACATGCTTTGGGGAATTCATCCATAAATCTGACCACAAAAGAGATGGCTATAGTGTGTATGGGTTTGGCAAAGTCAGCAGATGATTGAGGATAGATAGAGAATTGGTATCAGCTGACTTAGCAGTTGGGGGGAGGGAGGGTTCCAAATGATTTGGGGACCCCCAAAAAAAAGACTCTGCATGAATTTTAAGCACCAATCACCTTTCCTAAAATTTTAGGGGGTGTTTGGGGTAAAGCACTACTATGGAGCTGATAAAATACATTGTTAAGTGACTACATGAGGTGAATATAGGGCCAGGAGAGACCATGCTGGGGAGGTAAGTGAAGGCAAATATGTATGAATGAGCAAAAAAATATGTACATAAAAATCCAGCATGCATGAGGACAAAGGGGACATTCACAGCATATTCCAATCATGGTAATTAGGGAATGAGGAAAGAAATACAATATATTATCAAACATTAAATACAATAAAATGTGATATTAAAGGATAAAAATCTTACCTTAATATACTCATTCTGCAGGACCTGGATGATGGCAGAACAGGTCTCTGAGATAATGATCCCCAGAGCCTGGGGGGAGATGCCTGTTGAGAACTTGAGGTCCTGCAGGCTTCTCCCCGTCACCAAGTACCGCAGGGTGGCGACTAGCCTCTGCTCTGGAGTGATGGCTTGCCTCATGCAGGTATCCTGCCTGCTAATATAAGGGATCAGCAAAGCCAACAAACGATGAAATACGGGGTCCGTCATCCGGAGAAAGTTCCTGAAATCATCAGGATTATTCTCACGGATCTCACAGAGCAAAGGCATGTGACAGAACTGGTCACGCTGAAGCAACCAATTCTTGGTCCATGAACTCCTCCCCACCCTGTTCATGGACTGGACTTGTGTCAAGGTAAGGACTCCAACACTAAGCCCCCGCACAGCACGAACTCTACGAGGAGTACGTATACACAACATGGCTAGAAAACGGTCGGTTGCTCAGAATGAAGTAACAGAACGCACTGAAGAACAGCAAGGCCTGTGAAGAGCGAACTGAAAAACAGTAACGAACGAACAAGAACACAATGACAAGTCAATGGTACTCGCTGCATGCACTGAAGAGCAGATACAAACCCACAAGCACAAACTGAACAGCAGAAAACGATCTGAAAACCACGAGTCTGAAAAGGCGCGAATCGTCTCTCACCAAACTTTTACTAACACGAGATTAGCAAAAGGAGCCCAAAGGGTGCCGCGCTTGGTTCTGAACTGGCCTTTTCTAGTCTTGTCGTACGTGGTGTACGTCACCGCGTTCTTGGCGAGCGGAAATTCTGACAACTTTGTGCGACCGTGTGTACGCAAAACAAGTTTGAGCCAACATCCGTCGAAAAAAATCCATGGATTTTGTTGTCGGAATGTCCGATCAATGTCCGATCGTGTGTACGGGGCATAAGGAGGATGCTATTGCATTGGCCTTACATTCTGTATTGTTTTACGTAAAAAACAAAAACAATTATGCCCATATGCTTTTTCTAAAACAAACAAGTTTTTTTACAAACTTGTTTGTAAGCTAAACTCTTTGGAATTGGGACCAACGTTTTGTAACTGGGTTTTGGATCACCTGGTGGATAGGCAGCAGAGGCTAAAAGTTGATAATCATTACTCATCGACCCTGTCCCTTAGTACAGGGGTGCCACACAAATGTGTACTATGCCCCATTTTGTTTACGTTATACATTTATGATTATGTCTCTTGCTCAAAGTAGACTCTCTTTGAAGGATACACGGAAGCTTGGGAGGATGCACAGAGGCATGGGAGGATGCAAATAGATTACAGTGGCCAGACGTCCCTAGTTTCCAGGGACAGTCACCGGACTGAGAACACTGTCCCCGGAGCCAGTCTGTGCCCAGATTTGTCCCCGGATTGCAGGGGCATTGCCAGGTGCAGGGCCAATTCTGGGCGGGTGCTGAGGCGGGGGGGGGGTGCGTAACGCCCCAGGTGCGACACACTGGGGGGTGTCAGGCTGGTGTCGCCCAGTGTAACAGCTTTAATTTGAATCGTCGGGTGCCCGCCATCACACAAGTGACGCCTCCTAGTTTGGCTCCTTTGATAGACAGCACACTTGTCCAATGCCGGGACGAGTGCTGTCTATCATAGGTAGGAGCCGATCCAGGAGGTGGGACTTGTGTGACGGCGAGTGCCCGCGATTCGAATGAAAGCTGTTACAGCGGGAGTGACGCTGGTCTGCGTGATGATTCAGCGGGCTTTCCTCTTCCTCTCATCTCTGATCCCCTGCCCAGGTGAGGCTGCATAGATGGGCACTGGTGAGGCTGCATAGATGGGCACTGGTGAGGCTGCATAGGTGGGCACTGGTAAGTCTGCATTGCTGGGCACTGGAGAGGGTACATAGGTGGGCACTGGTGAGGCTGCATTGCTGGGCACTGGTAAGGCTGCTTTGCTGGGCACTGGTGAGGCTGCATTGCTGGACACTGGTGAGGCTGCATAGATGGGCACTGGTATGGCTTCATTGCTGGGCACTGGTCAGGATGCATTGCTGGGCACTGGTGAGGCTGCATTGCTGGACACTGGTGGGGCTGCATAGATGGGCACTGGTGAGGCTGCATTGCTGGGCACTGGTGAGACTGCATAGATGGGCACTGGTAAACCTGCATTAAATGGGCACTGATGAGGCTGCATTGGATGGGCACTGGTGAGGCTGCATTGGATGGGTACTGGTAAAACTGCATTGGATGGGCACTGTGAGGCTGCATAGATGGACACGGATGAGGTAGCATTGCTGGGCACTGGTGAGGCTGCATTTCTGTGCACTGGTGAGGCTGCATAGATGGGCACTGGTGAGGCTGCATTGCTGGGCACTGGTGAGACTGCATAGATGGGCACTGGTAAACCTGCATTAAATGGGCACTGATGAGGCTGCATTGAATGGGCACTGGTGAGGCTGCATTGATGGACACTTGTGAGCCTGCATTGGATGGGTACTGGTAAAACTGCATTGGATGGGCACTGGTAAAACTGCACTGGATGGGCACTGGTGAGTCTGCATTGGATGGGCACTGGTGAGGCTGCATTGCTGGGCACTGGTGAGGCTGCATAGATGAGCACAGCTGAGCCCTGTATTCTTTATGTAGTGCACTGCTGAATCCTGCATTCTTTATGTAGCACACCGTTGAGCCCTGCATTCTTTATGTAGGGTTGTATTGCTTGGCAATGGTGAGGCTGCATTGCTGGGTACTGGTGAGGCTGCATTGCTGGGCACTGGTGAGGCTGCATTGCTAGGCACTGGTAATGCTGCATTGCTAGGCACTGGTAATGCTGCATTGCTGGGCACTGGTAATGCTGCATTGCTGGGCACTGGTGAGGCTGCATAGATGGGCACTGGTGAGGATGCATAGATGGGCACTGGTGAGGCTGCATAGATGGGCACTGGTGAGGCTGCATTGCTGGGCACTGGTGAGGCTGCATTGCTGGGCACTGGTGGGGCTGCATTGCTGGGCACTGGTGAGGCTGCATTGCTGGGCACTGGTGAGGCTGTATAGATGGGCACTGGTGAGGCTGCATAGATGGGCACTGGTGAGGCTGCATTGCTGGGCACTGGTGAGGCTGCATTGCTGGGCACTGGTGGGGCTGCATTGCTGGGCACTGGTGAGGCTGCAAAGATGGGCACTGGTGAGGCTGCATTGGATGGGCACTGGTAAAACTGCATTGGATGGGCACTGGTGAAGCTGCATATACTGTATGGGCACTGGTGAGGCTACATAGATGGGCACAGCTGAGCCCTGCATTCTTTATGTAGTGCACTGCTCAGCCCTGCATTCTTTATGTAGCGCACTCCTGGGCCCTGCATTCTTTTTGTAGTGCTCTCTGTTTTTTCTCTATCTTATCTTGATAACATTTGGTAGTCATATCTCAAAAAGTTCTAAGAAGTATCTTTTTTTTAATCTTATGGACGAAATGTGAGTGATAACGTATATACAGTGAGGGAGAAAAGCATTTGATACCCTGCTAATTTTGTATGTTTGCCCACTGACAAAGAAATGATCAGTCTATCATTTTAATGGTAGGTTTATTTTAACAGTGAGAGAAAGAATAACAACAAAAATCCAGAAAAACACATTTCAAAAAAGTTAAAATTGTAGACTGATCATTTCTTTGTCAGTGGGCAAACTTACAAAATCAAATAGAAAAAGATAAGGGGTAATTGGCGCACCCTTCTATTTCATTTTTACCCTCCTTTTAGGGGGTGTAATTAGGGGAGGTTGCATACCTCTTTATCCTAAGCGTGGAATTAATTTTATATTTTTTCTAAACTTACAAAATCATCAGGGGATCAAATGCTTTTTTTTCCTCAGTGTATCATACAATCATTCCTTAAACACATACCACATACACTGCATATATAATTTGAGGAAAATATGCTCATAAAATTGTTTACCATTTGCCAATAAAAATAAAAATGTCCCCGGATTTCATTTAAAAAATTTGGTCACCTTAATATAGAAGTGCGCTAGCCGGCTTTCCTTTACACTATTCAAGCTGGAAGTGGATCTGGAGTCTGTAAATGTTGTAATGGGTATCTACAGGCTTTATTCAGGCCTCATTCACACAGGCATACACCCGTGGGAAGGACCGTCTTCAGCCACGCAGGATGCACAGGTGTTCCATCCAGTTACGTGCAGGCAACCTGTTCAAATCAATGACAGATGGGTGGCTGCATAGACCTGCATGGATCTCCAAGTGCATCCCTGACTGTACATCTGTGTGGGACCAATGTAGGGATCAGAACACAGCCTGTCTAAATTATGATCCATGTATCGGTCCCGCATGGATGTACAGCCATGAAACACCTGTGCATCCCTCACAGATAAAGACAGCCCTTTGCGCGGGTGTACAAATTGGTATGCTCTTGTGAATAATGCCTAAAACCTTACAAAATTCTTAAAGTGACTGGCTCCCAGTGTTTTTTTAGTCAATACTAACCATTGACTCTGCCCTGGGGTAAATGTCAGTTCATCCTACCACTAGGGGCCCTCAGATGCCTTTAGGGATCAGGAGGGTTCCGCATCAGTGTCCAAAGGACACATAATAGGATTTTAGTCTTGACTGGTGGCCCCTTTTAACAGTGTGAGCAGCCCAAGCATTCTTACAGTATGTTTCTTTCTCCCTCAATATAGTCCCTTACTACAATAGGACAGTGCAGCAGGGAGAGGAGGATTCTGATCGGCTGCAGCCTCATACTTTTGTTCTGGACCTGCTGCATTTTCAGAGACATATTGCCTGCTATTGGCAAACACAGTCTGACATTGAGACTAGGCACTGAGAGGATAGAAGCTGGAGCTAGTGGACCAGCTTGCAGGTCCCTTTCCTAGACCAGCACCTAGAGTTTAAAAGTGAATAAATGAGAGGCCAACATGTAAACCAGCTATACAGGTGCAAGCTGGAGAGGGGAGGCCCAGATTATCTCGCCTTGCCTCTAAGACAAGAGCTGTTGACCCTCTGACCTTTCCACACAATACTTATGGGATATCCTAATACCTCCTCCTTCACCAATGTGGGAAGACCAGTAGTACACTTTGTGAGAAATTCCTCCCTGCACATTATTAATGGGTACAGGAAACTGCAGCTTTATTCAGGGAAGATACCTGTTCTGACTGAGGAATAGGATTTTGAGACATGGATAAAACAGGCGGCACAGGCTATGGTAGAATGGGAAGTCTCCAAGACCATTAAACGACTAGTAGAGAATAGTAGAGAGCTTGTGAGCACCAGCTTCAGACATTTTCCAGGAATTTACAGAGGGACGAGCCAAGCTTGCAGTGAAACAGAATGTCTAGGGACCCTTTGAAAGATCTACGGATGAGTGGAATGCTGAGCTGAGCTGATTTACCGTACCTGATTTACCTGATTTAGCCGCTCACACGAAATCTGGCCAGCACAGATCACTTTGGTGGAGCACCTCCTGTTCTACAGACCCTAATGGAAGCAGTAACACAAATAGCCCAGTTACAGTCTGCTTTGCAGTACATTGCCTTGAAAAAGTATTCATACCCCTTGAAATTTTCCACATTTTGTCATGTTACAACCAAAAACGTAAATGTATATTATTGGGATTGTATGTGATGGACTAACACAAAGTGGCACATAATTGTGAAGTGGAAGGAAAATGATCAATGGCTTTCAAACATTTTTACAAATAAATATCTGAAAACTGTGGCGTGGGGGCGTAGCCTGATGCGGCATGTGAACAGTCTTGTTCCACGGAGCTCCCGCTGGTGATCCTTCAGAAAATCCTTACCTCCCCGCCACAAGCACCCGAAAACGACCAGTATCGGCCCCTACTAACCCCCAGACATCCCAGGAATCTGTGGCAGTGGAAAGAACGGGCATGATGACCCGAGGGAATCGGGGAGAAGTCGCAGCCTCAGCGTCACAGGACTTCCAAGATGGCACCTGGAACTCACAGCCTCAGAGGACGCCTCGAGGCCAGGACAAGAAACCGGAGCAGGGGGTAAGTCAACAAAACCCCCTAAGACCAAAGAACAGCCCAGAGACATGCTCTATTACACACAAAAGCTGGTAGGCCCTGCAAAGCACATGCAGGCTAACACACAGCAAGCAGCAGTGTCCACAGAGCAGGCAGACAGGAATAACACAGACAGGCTGGAGGGCACTGAATCCATCGAGTCTGTCCCTGATCCCATGCCTGGCTTGTTTGATATGCAGATGGAGGATAGTCCACAACCCACACTAAGTGAAATACTGCAGGCTGTACACAGATGCACCGCTTCGATGGATGACCTCAAAGAGAAATTTGGGGGGCTAAAAGAGACGGTCTCTCTCCTACGCCAGGACATTCAAAAAATCAGAGAGAGAACCACTGCTGTGGAGGGGGGAGTGAGTGACATGGAAGAACAGATGCCCCATCTGAGCAGGGATGTGAGAATGGCCGCTCAGCAAGCACACCAGGCGTTTGATAAAACCGACGACATTGAGAACCACCTGGGACGCAACAATGTCCGCATAGTGGGGCTCCCAGAGAAGGTGGAGGGGAGGGACCCCACTCCATTCATTGAAGGTTGGCTACAAGAAGTGTTTGGAAAGGAGGCCTTCTCCCCCCTGTACGCGGTGGAACGGGCGCATCGCGTGCTACCACGACCACTCACGCCTGGTAGCCCCCCGAGATCGGTGCTAGCCAGGCTCCTGAATTACAGGGACTGGGAGGTAGTGCTACGTTTTGGAAAAAGGAATGTGGGAGACTCCCAAAATGTATGGAGGAAGGAGCTCTGGTCTGATGAGACTAAAATTTAATTTTTTGGCCATCAAAGAAAACGCTATGTCTGGCGCAAACCCAACACATCACATCACCCAAAGAACACCATCCCCACAGTGAAACATGGTGGTGGCAGCATCATGCTGTGGGGATGTTTTTCAGCAGTCGGGACTGGGAAACTGATCAGACTTGAGGGAATGATGGATGGTGCTAAATACAGGGATATTCTTGAGCAAAACCTGTACCGCTCTGTGTGTGATTTGAGGCTAGGATGGAGGTTCACCTTCCAGCAGAACAATGACCCCAAACACACTGCTAAAGCAACACTTGAGTGGTTTAAGGGGAAACATGTAAATGTGTTGGAATGGCCTAGTCAAAGCCCAGACCTCAATCCAAAAGAAAATCTGTGGCCAGACTTAAAGATTGAAGGAGCTGGAGCAGTTTTGCAAGGAGGAATGGGCAAAAATCCCAGGGGTAAGGTGTGGCAAGCTCATAGAGACTTATCCAAAGCGAACTGGACCTGAGATATGCAAAAACATATTTGGGAGGCACACCCTACAATGCTTTTAAATTCAAGATGGTGCTGCTATAAGACCTACAAACAGTACAAAAAATATTTTACAGCGCACACATTCAAGAATGACATTTCCTGCAAGGCTAGTTAAAAACACCTGGACATATTCAAAAAAATACGGGGGTTTGGTCATACCATATGGTCATATAGTGCTAAGCCCACTTACTGCGACAAAGTACCCGGAATTAGTGGGTCCTACTCTTGTAATAGAATGGAAGATCCTTTGTCTCAACTATGGGAGCTGAACTCCTCTATGTGGGAGAACTAAAGGGGATACATCCTATGCACTGGTGGCCACTAAATAGGAGGTAATGAGGAGGGGGAGGGGTGCTCCAGCCCAAAAAACCTGGTCAAGGTCTATTACAATATACAAAAACATATTTTGGGGGCACACCCTACAATGCGTTTAAACTCAAGATGGTGCTGCTATAAGACCTACAAACAGTACAAAAAATATATTACAGCGCACACATTCAAGAATGACATTTCCTGCAAGGCTAGTTAAAAACACCTGAACATATTAAAAAAAATACGGGGGTTTGGTCACACTATATGGTCATATAGTGCTAAGTCCACTTACTGCGACAAAGTACCCCGAATTAGTGGGTCCTACTCTAGTAATAGAATGGAAGATCCTTTGTCTCAACCATGGGAGCTGAACTCCTCTATGTGGGAGAACTTAAGGGGATACATCCTATGCACTGGTGGCCACTAAATAAGAGGTAATGAGGAGGGGGAGGGGTGCTCCAGCCCAAAAAACCTGGTCAAGGTCTATTACAATATACAAAAATATATTTGGGGGGCACACCCTACAATGCATTTAAATTCAAGATGGTGTTCTATAAGACCTACAAACAGTACAAAAAATATTTTACGGTGCACACATTCAAGAATGACATTTCCTGCAAGGCTAGTTAAAAACACCTGAACATATTCAAAGCCCACTTTGTCGCAGTAAGTGGGCTTAGCACTATATGACCATATAGTGTGACCAAACCCCCGTATTTTTTTGAATATGTTCAGGTGTTTTTAACTAGCCTTGCAGGAAATGTCATTCTTGAATGTGTAAGCTGTAAAATATTTTTTGGAGCTGAGATAGGCGCAAAAGGTGGCTCTACAAAGTATTGACTTTTTTTTAGGGGGGTGAATAGTTATGCACATTGACTTTTTCTGTTATTTTGTCCTATTTGTTGTTTGCTTCACAAAAAAAAAAAATCTTCAAAGTTGTGGGCATAAGAGAAATATCCATTATAATATCACCACCACCTCGCCATCTACCAATCTTTCAGCCTCCTTGTATGCTCCCACTTGGCACTTACATTCAATTTATTCTAACATCTGTCACGCCCATATAATGGATATTTCTCTTATCCATTACAGACTCTACCGGCAGTTTTATTTCACCTCTGATCGCTTCTGATTATTATGGAGATTGGAGATCTGTGCTCTGGGGGTGCTCCACGTGCGCCCTGTTGCTTTGTGGCTCCAAACTACCTCAGCTTCCGGGTTAGACTACCCCTCTGGCCCTGGCCCTACTCATACTACACACCATTCCACTCTTTTGTATGTAAGTACCCAGGACTGACAAACTCGTCCTTTTCTGCTGTGCCCAGTTTAATATTAGATCTAATTATATATTGTTCTTTGTAGAAACCCTATAGCATCCGCCCCTGAGGAAGTGTTCACACATGAAACGCATCGGACATTCAGGATTTAGCTATATGCCTCAATAGGATTTCATCTAGATATAACCTCTATTCATTCTGATAATATTATATTATTTTTATTCCAAAATATTTTTTAGTGCTGCCAAGCCAACATTTGTGTGTATATATATGAATTTATACAGTTCAATTATTTTATATACTGTCATTGACTGTGTTATGTATATTCATGTATTTATGACAGTCTTGCCATGTGTGCATCTATACCATGTGTTACTCCATACATGATATGTACCATTTCAATGTACTTATATTATTTTTATGTCATTAAAACATGTTCAAAATACATTTTTACCTTAACCAATCAATAGTCTCATTCAAAGTCCCCATTCCCTTCTTTTTGTCTACTTGAACCAGGGATGGAGGTACATACACCCTTCATTAAAGTCCCAAAACTCCCCACAATTTCCATATTTAGTCGACTAAATCTTCAGCACATTTTAGTCGATTAAAATCAAATGTGTTTAGTTAAATAATGCATTATTTAACCACTTCAGCCCTGGACCATTTGGCTGGCCAATGACCAGAGCGTTTTTTGCGATTCGGCACTGCGTCGCTTTAACTGACAATTTTTTACTTTTTGCTATAATAAATATCCCCAAAAAATATATATAAAAACGTTTTTTCCCTCAGTTTAGGTCGATACGTATTCTTCTACATATTTTTGGTAAAAAAAAATCACAATAGGCATTTATTGATTGGTTTGCGCAAAAGTTATAGCGTCTACAAAATAGAGGATAGTTTTATGGCATTTTTAATAATATTTTTTTTTACTAGTAATGGCGGTGATCTGCGATTTTTATCGTGACTGCGACATTATGGTGGACAGATCGGACACTTTTGGCGCTATTTTGGGACCATTCACATTTATACAGCGATTAGTCCGATTAAAAAAGCACTGATTACTGTTTAAATGTGACTGGCAGTAAAGGGGTTAACCAGTAGGGGACGCTGCAGGGGTTAAGTGTGTCCTAGGGATGTGTGCTAACTGTAGGGGGATGGGCTACGTGTGACACGACACTGATCACCGCTTCCGATCACAGGGAGCTGCGATCAGTGTCCTGTCACTAGGAAGAATGGGGAAGTGCTTGTTTACATCAGCATTTCCCCGTTCTGCCTCTCTGTGAGATGATCGTGGGTATCCCCGCGGACATCGAGTCCACGGGACCCGCAATCACACTCACAATGCCGCGTCTTAAAGGGCAACGTACAGGTACATTAATATGCCTGTATGTGCCCTTCTGCCGACGTATATCGGCGTGAGGCAGTCGGCAAGGGGTTAAGCATCTAGAATTTCAATAATCATTATACACTAATGGAGTAAAAAGACCTAATATCATGTTATTATTTATGGTATTAAAGTGGTTGTAAACCCACTCCACAAAAAAAAAAAAAAAAAACCTGCAAGACAAAGGCATAATGAGCTAGTATGCATAGCATACTAGCTCATTATGAAATACCTTAGATCGAAGCCCCCGCAGCTGTCCCCATACACTGGTCCAGCCCGGAGTTATTTCCGGGTATCGCGGGCTCCACCGCTGTAATTGTCCGAAACCTCGATAAAGTCGCTCCCGCGCATGCGTGTGGGAGCCACCGGTAACGACGCGTCAGCTGAAACTAAAACACGAATGAGCCATGGCTTTAGTGCGCGTGTGCCGATGATGTCGACACATGCTGATACAGGGGATATCTCCTAAACCGTGCAGGTTTAGGAGATATCCAAAGTAGCTACAGGTAAGCCTTATTATAGGCTTACTTGTAGAAAAAAGTGGATTGTAAGGGTTTACAACCACTTTAAGGTTTAAACAAACTCACATAATCAGATTTAGCCAATCTGGACAGTCTGAGGAGGCCTCTAATGCTGCACAGTGTTCCGGACAGTGGTCTGAGGAGGCCTGTAATGCAGTACAGTGCTCTGGATGGTGGTCTGAGGAAGCCTGTAATGCTGCACAGTGCTCCGGACAGTGGTCTGAGGAGGCCTGTAATGCTGCATAGTGCTCTGGACGGTGGTCTGAGGAGGCCTGTAATGCTGCACCGTGCTCTGGACATTGGTCTCAGGCAGGTCTGAGGGATGGCCTGTAATGCACAGTGTCCTGGATGACGGTGGTCAGAGGTGGCCTGTTGTAATGCTGCACAGTGCTGGATGGTGGTCTCAGGTCTGAGGGATGGCCTGTAATGCACAGTACCCTGGATGCCACTGCCAGTGGTCAGAGTAGGCCTGTAATGCTATGCTGCACAGTGCTGGATGGTGGTCTGAGGGATGGCATGTAATGCACAGCAATTTTGCAAACACGCACAAAAACAGTATATAAATTACTGTATATGCAATTGTGCAAAAAAAACATAAGTAAAAACATTCCACTATTGGGCATAGGACAGAACATATATCTGTCCTCCAAGTTTTACAACATTTTTTTTCTGTATGAAAACGTGTTAACTGAAAATATTTTAATTACTAAGCGGTCCTTCTAGGTATAATATCCTGCATACACTAAGTTAACCACCACTGCGCCTCGGAAAATCAGTCTAGATGATGATTGTTATCAGTTGGTATAGCCTACCTATAGCTGCCACTTGGTGAGTATCAATGTATGAGTAATATTTTCAAATCTTGTGACGTGACAATGGTGTACTACAACCCACGTGAAGAATTAAAAATGTGGCGCTATCCCAAACACACTCTCTGTGGTGTCACTATTTACAGTGAATATCCTAATCTGATGAACACTTTTTTAAGGGTGTGTAAATAAAAGAAAAATTATATAAATAAACCCAATGAAAACAAAAACACCAAAATAAATACAATACCTAAAGTGACTCAGTGCTGACATTACTGAAAAACCACATATGTGTCACTCCTATAAACAAGTGTATAGCATTACACCCAAAATACGATATACATATTTAAACATAAACTCAGTGACTTAATAAATGATAATTAAAGTCCAAAACAAGTGCACATATGTGTGAAAAAAGTCCGTGATGATGATACGAAACAATTGTGCCACAGCAAATCCTTATAGTTCCTGAAGTTAACTTGAACTTTCCACCACACCTCTGTGTTCAGTGCTCCCTCTCCCAATAGACAGTCTCTTACCCGCTCTCTATGCCTCCACTTTCGTATGAGGCTATCAAGCATAAGAATTTCCAGGATACCAGAAGGGGTTAAAAATATTCCATCCAGAGACTCGTTCCATATGCAAATAAAAGAGAACTCCCAATAGTGTGATAACGTAAAAACTTTTAATAATGCACACTTCAAAATACACTTCAAAAGATCCACTCACATTGTATCAACTCTATAAAAGCACAGCAAAATTCCACGGCAATCTGTACACTGCAATCTCAACACAGCAACCTGGGTAGGCTTTCCTATGGGGTATGCAGTCACGGCGGACCTTGCCACTGATGGCGTGTAAGGAGTCTATCTCACCCTCTCCTCGCCCGCTCGTCCAATGGACCCACCGTCTCCCCTGATAAGCGAACCACAGAGCTTGCTTCCTTCTGTCACACAGTATATGGTGTTTATCCTTCGCTCGGCCTTGCCCCCGACATGTTTCGCTACAACTGTAGCTTATTCATGGGATAGGCCGCTCAGAGTGTCAATCTACCTTTATACCTTCTCTTCTTTCTATCTAACTAGGGGAATCACAGTGCGCAAGTGCGTCCTGTGTGTCCCGCGCCTGCGCAGTCAGAGTGTCCCCGTGAGCGCAAACCGCAGCTGTTTACGGCTGTCGGTTCATGATACCAAGCTGACCTATGCAGCGGTATCAGAATATTGGCATCCCACTGCTTAATCACCATTAATTATGGAAATTCTGCAGCTCGGTGATTCATCTATTATCTTTATGGGTATCCTGACATGTTTCTCAGAGCGCTCTATGCGCTTAATGCACAAAAACATGCAAGTGTGTTTTACCACCCATATAATATAAAAAGGGGTACAGAAATTCTCCAATCAAGTTATTATTATCACAACTCATTGGTGTGTGACATTAAGTGTCCACACAAGTATGACCCAAAAGAAGCATACAAAATGCACTAAAAATATATAAAATATAAAATATATAAAAATGGAGGAATGGGTATGGCTGGCCCAAAATAAAATCAGACTTGTCTAATCTGATATTGATACATCTAAAAACATTAATATTAATCGTGAGTAATTAATAATTTTTTGAAATATTGATACACATCCCAAAAATTATAAATAAAAAATAGAAATTTTTTTTTTTTATATATAAAATATATTGCATTTCTCTATTTAATGAAACCCTCAATTCAAATAATGACATATCTATATCCTATAATTCCTATATGCAAAAAATAATTCCTGATCTGTCCGCTAGCGGTAATTAACATGGTTAAAAATAGGTATGTCAGTATAACTAAATATAATACAAACCCTATAGGGTATTAAAATTCAAATATGGGACATGCAGAAAAAAGTTTTTTTGATGGAAAAATATTAAATGGAAAAATATTAGGCTACCTAATAGCAAAATCAATGTTTCCATGTTACTAGGGAATAATGTACTCTTCTTATACCAGAATACCAGAATACCCTATAGGGTATTAAAATTCAAATAAGGGACATGCAGAAAAAAGTTAAATGGAAAAATGTTAGGCTACCTAATAGCAAAATCAGTGCTTTCATGTTACTAGGGAATAATGTACTCTTCTTATACCAGAAAGGGTCTGCTTAGTCAACTAAAAGTCGTTGATGAAGCAATTAAGGTCTAGTTCAATGTTGAGCCCCCTCGGGGTAAGGCTTTTAAACAGGCATATCCATTCCGTTTCTCTGCGTGACAAATCCCTTACTCTGTTCGAGCCCCTCCAGGAGGGGTGTACCACATCTATGCCACAAAATTGTAGCAAGGATGGGTCCCGTTGGTGTTTCTCCCTAAAATGCATAGAAACACTGTGGTACTTGTAACCATTTCTTATGTTGGTCAAATGCTCACTAATCCGGATCTTCAATTGTCTTTTCGTTCTGCCAACATAATACAAGCCACAGGGGCACCACATGAGGTATACAACATGTGTGGTGGTGCATGTGCTAAATTCTTTAATCACAAACCTATCCCCTTCTCTGTTGGTGACATTGGTTACACCTCTGTTACTAACCTTCACTGTCTTACAACAGACACATTTCCTACAACAGTAAAAACCACTAAATTTAAAGGACAGGGATCTTGGATTTGGTGGATCCAGGATCTTTTTCACTATTTGGTCTCCTATGCTTGGGGCTCTCCTATATATAAATCTCGGCTGGGCTGATAGAATGTCTCCCAAGTGTTTATCTTTACATAGGATATACCAATATTTTCTGAAGATGTTTTCAATATCCTTGTACTGGCAATGGAACCCGGATATAAAACTTAATTGGTGTCTGGTTTCCCCACTTTGTACTTCTTTTTCCTTCAGACATTGTTTTCTAGGGATTTCAGCTATTTCCTGTGTGATTTTGGCTAGTATGTCTTCCTTAAATCCCTTCTGAATGTGTAAATAGTGACACCACAGAGAGTGTGTTTGGGATAGCGCCACATTTTTAATTCTTCACGTGGGTTGTAGTACACCATTGTCACGTCACAAGATTTGAAAATATTACTCATACATTAACTGAAAATATACCTCTTTTTATGATTTCATTTATTCTCCTCTGTATTTTTCTGCTTCTCCTCACATCACTGCATGAAGTGGGAGGGCTTACGGCTTTAGGTGGAATAATCTGCAGCAGCACTTCTGGCCGGCTCCAGTGTACTGATATAGCACAGGACAGCCTTCAACTGTGTAGTGCGCTGCTGCGGATTAATCTGCCTAAAGCTGAAAGTGATGAAATAGTCTGCTTTCTGTCCCCTGGCCCCCATTGAACAGAGGGTGCCTGGAGAAGTTTTTTTTCTAAATAGTTGCACAGCGGGAGATTAGCTTATTGGTAGACAGGGTTTGGGAGTACCCGCCTGCTCTACCTCCGCTGTCAGGCCCACAAGAGCCATCGGCCCACCGGGAAACTCCCGGTAGTCCCGATAGACAGTGCATGCCTGGGCCTCAGCCTGGCTGGCTTGTAATGCACAGTGCTGCTCTTTTACTCTCAGATCTCTGCCAGTCGTCTCATCATTGTGCGCTTGCTTGCTGCGAGCGGATTGCGGAAGCAGGTGGAGCTCTATGAAAAACCAGAAGTTAGTTCACATGGGTAAATGTCCCTGACTCACATTTTTGTCCCGTTTTCGTTAATGAACGATTGGATTTCTATCATAGTTTTCGTCAGTGGATGAAAATGTGCTTTACTTTTTGTTTAGTTTTCGTCACTGTAAAAATGCCACTGACGAAATCTTTGACGAAAACGTTTTAGTTGACGAAATTAACACTGCCCCCAGGTAAGTCTGCCCCCAGTACAATCCTCCCCTCCTTAAATTTACAGAACTCAGATACAGCACGGCATGGGTGACCTACTTCCTCCCTTGCTCCTCCTCATGAGTGTCATGTGACAACTCAGAGCCTCGGCTGAGCCTAGGGGAACTTTCCTTTCGCTATCTGACAGGCAGCAGCAGCTGGTGGAGAGCAATGCCGGTTTCAGCAATAGTGTGGCAGGGATCATGGCATCAGGATCTAGGACACCTCGAAGGAGATGCGGGGCACATACCCTGGGTGCCTAGTGCTAGAAAAACCCCTGGTAGAGATAGCTGAGCACATAATCTGAAGCCAGGTGAGAGGTTCTTCACTGTTAAAACCGGTGTGCAGGCAGCCAGGCTGGAACCTCATAGCACGTAGCTTCAAAAGACCAAGCTACTGTGGGAAACACCTTACCAATTGCTACAGAGTACTGAACCTCCAGTGGGTGGCTCCCCTGTGTCCTCAGGCCTGGGAACCTTCCAGCTATTCACCTGTGTAACCAAAGCTACCCTAGACTTCACTGAGTGGAACGCTGTTTATGAGGACAAGTGCAAGTAACTGTGTTCTGAACTGTTTACTGAAGTAGTGATACTCAGCTAGACTCTCTGTTGCGAGAGAGTTGTATAGAGTGCATGCTCTCACATTGCTGTGAACAGTTCATGTCTGTACAGCTTTCATAATTTGTTTTGCATTATTGTGCAATGTATGCATGCTGTTTGCCATTCTGACCCCGTTTTTCATTACTGTTTTTACCTTTGCACCTGTTTAGTAAATTGCAAGTTACAATCTGATCGATCACGCAAATAACACATTCTATTACAGAACACTGGTGCGGGAGAAAAAGAGTGGAAGAGAAAAAGGCATTTAAGGCAGTTGGTACAGGACTATAAAGAGAAAAATATGAGACACTTCACTTCACTTAAATATTAATGATTGGCTAAAGCGTTCTTTTGCCCATTTTTTATGAACCAGCCCAAATAGTATCCACAAAGCAAGTATCTAAAGGTATGCAGTGATATTTTTTTAAATGCTTGATTTTTTTTTCTAGAATTCCCGTTGATATATATAATATTTTTAAGGGAATTGATTCAGCTTCAAAACATCATCTACTACATAATGTAACAATATATATTGAAGTTTCCTAAATGCTAATTATGCAATGAATGTATAAAAAAAAACATACATTGATGTTTAAGTGATAGTTTCCAGTTGCATTTACTGATAAAATTTTATTTCTCTTACTTTCATCAAACACAACCCATGGTGATAACTTTTGAAATAATCATACAGGAAAGAGGCAGTAGCCATCCACCCTTTTTCCAAACAGTGCCTAGCCAGCCTTTCATCTGCTTTTATTTTATTTGTTTAATCTTTGCAACTCATCAGATCAAGCTTATGAAGTGGTGTTAAGTGAGAGGCGCTGCCTTCATCTGGTGAACCTTTGAATGCAATCAGTAAAAAGGCAAAACATTTGTTGGTAAAATGTACATCTCTTCTGCTGCTGTGAATTTCTTTCTAAGCCTGTTATTAACCAATTAATGCTCTGTAGTTGTGAAAACTGTATTGAAAAGTTGCTCCCATGGTTGGACTTTATAAAGGAGACGTAAAACCACAGTTCTCAGTAAGATCCACTGCCTAAACCTTTTAAATTGCATATTTCTGACTACTTTTAAGAAAATGATTAAGGATTTCACAGAATTACAGTTGAACTACTAAATACACAGTCAAGGCATACTGTATGCATGAACTTTTTATTTTCCAAAATGTTTGCAATTTTGACTTCACCCACAACTGCCAGAAGTGTATGTCCAGACATGTCCATACATAACCAATTTGTACCCCCCAAATCCCCTCTCCTCATTTGGATAATTCATTTTCATTTTCTTTTGCATTTTCTATGGCAGGAAACAGTTTTTATTCCTCCTTGTACATTTATTCAGGGGCAACTGTGGGTAGCTAAGTTCTTACTGATTTAAAAAGGATCTTTACCCTAGAAAGGGTCCAAATGCTGTAGCTGCTGGCTTTTAATAAAATGGCACTTACCTATCCAAGGATCCGGCAATTTCCTCGCCTGGGCCAGTTGTTCACCGCTCTTCGGGTCCCCAGGGCTGGCATGTTTAGTGTGGGAAGCTGTCTTTGACTCCTTGCAGCTTCATAGCCAGATTCCCATTGAGCATGCACGAGCCGCACTGTGCTTTGTGAATGGATCTGCAGCCTCCTGGAACCTGTGATGTGTCCTAAGAGGCTGTGGGCAGGGGCAAACTTTCGCTCAAAACCAGGTACCACTGTGACCCTCCAAAAAAATAAAGTGCCAAATGTTGAAAGGTGGGAGGGAGCTGAAAAATGGAACTGCCTCTTTTGGGTTAAATTCCACTTTAGGTATACCCCCAGATATACACTATATTACCAAAAGTATTGGGACCTTGTTTATGCACTGGTGCGCAGTCATGTTGGAACAGGAAGGGGCCATCCCCAAACTGTTCCCACATAATTGGGAGCATGAAATTGTCCAAAATGTCTTGGTATGCTGACGCCTTAACCTCCCTGGCGGTATTATTATTCCAGATTTTTGCGTCTCAAAGCGGTACAATTATTTTGCATAGAAATTTGGCGTTTTATGTTGTAGGCCTGTAATTCTTAGCAATAACACACTTAGATCTGTCCACCAAGAGTCTAGTAGATATCCCGAGTATGATGAAGTTTGAAACACAAAATCATAAATTATAATATAATAAATAAATATAAATAATTCAAAAAAATAATAATATAATAATAAAATAAATCTCCCCACGATTCACTATCGCTCAATTCTGCAAGTGTTCTAATTTACTATCGCTGTTTTCTAGCTGGTCTAAAGCCACTTTTAACGTAAAGGGACACTTTTTGGTTGCTATGGACAATCTCAAGTTTCCAGGCAGAAAGAACAGTATATATAATATAAAACTGCATGCAGGGCATGGGCCAAAGCACCAGGGACAAAAGGGATGTGAAATGATTTCATACAGTACTGTAATCTATAAGATTACTGTACTGTATGTGTTATGATTTTTACATTTTTTAATTTGCCACCAGGCCCCGCGCCTGTGCGTTGCGACGCTTGCAGGGAACGGAGCCTGACACAGAGAGGCTTCAGGCAGAGGACAGGGCCCGCAGACACCGCAGGATCCTGGGGACAAGGTAAGTACACTGCACCAGGATCCTGAGATGTAATCCTGAGTGTGGGTCAGGGTTACCGCTAATGGTGCTGAAACTTAACCCCGAGCCACACTCTGGAAAACCGCCAGGGAGGCTACGAGTTCCCTTCACTGAAACTAAGGAGCCAAGCCCAACCCCTGGAAAAACGACCCCACACCATAGGCCCCCTCCACCAAATGATTTGGACCAGTGCACAAAGCAAGGTCCATAAAGACATGGATGAGCAAGTTTGGGGTATTATTGCTATCTATGTGCCTACTGAAGAGATTCACCATCCTTCTTTGTCCTAATGACTATTGCCACCAAGACAGAAAGTGATGGAAAATCCATAGCCATCAGAACAAGAGATGCAGTTAAAGGTTCTAGTCAGTGTTGCCAACCGCCCGTAAGATTTACGGGCAGCCCGTAAATTTAACACCTTTTTCGGGCTGCCCGTTAAAGTCCGTTACGGGCACCGGTGCGTGTAGAAAAAGATGGTCGCGAGCCGACCATGCAACTGCGCATGCGCCGTTCCGAAGCCTGCCAGGCTCGGGAAAGCTCGTACGCGCTCGGCCGGGTGGCGCATGCGCAGTAACCTAATTACTGAATAGACGATCAAGACCACGGCGGTCTCCTGCAGTGCACTCGTCATAGGTGGAGGAGCCAAGCAGGGGTGAGGAGGAGGAGAGTGAAACTATGGAGGGATATCGTAGAAAAAAAGGAACAGAGTGAGAGGAGGACATTACTGGGAGCCGGGAGGCTGAAGCTGTGCCATGCAGGGGACAGAGACTGATGTGCTCTGTCCACCATCATATTACTTCTCCACATCATCAGTGTGCTGTGTCTTCCTCCTGTGCAATTTTCACCTCTCCACTGTGGAGATGTGAAAGGGGCACAGGAGGAGGACACAGCACACTGATGATGTGGAGAAGTAATATGATGGTGGACAGAGGAGGAGGCTACTGTGAAGGGGTGAAGAGGACACTATCACATTCGCAGCCTCTGTCCACCTCCTGTAGTATGTCCACAGCCTCTGTCCACCTCCTGGATCATGTCGGCAGCCTCTCTCCACCTCCTGTATTATGTCCGCAGCCTCTGTCCACCTCCTGTATTATGTCCGGAGCCTCTGTCCACCTCCTTTCTCATGTCCGCAGTGTCAGGAAAGTTCCCGTGGCAGACGCAATACTGGCGGCCCTGGCGCGCGCCTGTGTGTGCCGGTGCGCGCTGGTACGTGTACGCCTGTGTTTGTCAGTGCGCGCGCAGCGTGTGCACGTACGGCGTTTGGCGCCAATCAGCCTATTTGAACTGGAGGTTCACTCTGGATCGGTGCTGTCTGATCTGCAGCTCCCTGTGACCCTTGGTCCTGTTTACCTGTCTTGTACGTTTGATCTCCTGACGACCCGGCTTGCCCTTTGGATTCTCCTTGTCTTCTGCCTGCACCTGACCTCGGCCTGTCTTTTGACTCTGAACCCGTCTGCTCCTCTAGTACCTCATTGCCCGCCTGTTGCCAACCCTGCCTGTGACCCGACCTGTTTGCTCTGCTCCTGTTTAGCATCATCTGCCTGTATACGTGCCTGCCTGTCTGCTGTCTGGTTGGTTATCATCTCCACTGTATCTGGGATCCAGAGCTGCCGTTCCTGCAACTACCCATCAGGCTCTCATACCACTCTGCACTCCCATGCCTCCTGTTTACACTACCAGGGGTCGTGAGTCAGACACGTAAGGGAGACCTTTCTCTGCTCCATTGGGCTCGTCAGTCAGGTACGTGAAAGTCTGGCAGTATCAGACAGCCATGTCCAAGCACGAGCGAGGAACCTTCCCCCATGGAGGAGCTGTGTAGACACCTGGCGGGTTTGACTCAAGCTGTGAAGGATCTTCAAGAAGGCTATACAAGGCTGGAAGAACAAGTTCAAGTTCTGTCTTCTCCCGCCAATCCTCCTGGCGCTGCTTCAGCTGGATTTCCGCCTGCACCCTCAGTAGTAATGCTACCTCCTGAGCCCAAGGTCCCCACGCCCGAAAGGTTTTCGGGTGAACGTAGTAAATACCGGACTTTCAGCAATGCCTGCGAGCTTTACTTCGCCCTGCAACCCCGCACCTTTTCGTTAGAAGCAACAAAAGTGGGCTTTGTTATCTCCTTTTTTTTTTGGTGAACCTCAAACCTGGACCCACCGCCTTCTGGAGCAAAAGGCAGAATCCCTGAATAATCTGGTCACCTTCTTTGCCGCTATGTCTCAGCTGTACGAGGATCCTCAGCAGACTGCTACTGCCGAGGCCGCACTACATGCTCTTCAACAAGGTCACAGAGTCTCAGAAGACTACGTGGCAGAGTTCAGGCGTTGGAGTTCCGACACTAACTGGAACGATGCTGCCCTTTGATACCAATTCCGGATGGGACTGTCTGATCCTCTTAAGGATGAACTAGCACAGGTCGGAATTCCCCAATCTTTGGATGAACTCATTAATCTGTCAATACAAATTGACCGACGCTTAAGGGAGCGCAGCTCCAAGATATCAACCAGCCAATACCGGCCACCCTGGATGCTCCCCAAGGTTCCCAGCTTTTCCAGCCGGATTCCTTCGACTCCAACTGCCCCGGTTCTTGATACCTCCGAGCCCAAGAAGTTGGGCCTACTTCGTCCTTCTCTAAACCCGGAAGAATGACAGCGCAGACAGCTCCACAACCTCTGTATGTACTGCGGGGGAACCCGGGCACTACGTGAGGTCTTGCGTACAAAAATGCGTAAGTGCCTTCCAAACTATTCAATGTGTGCATCTGTTTTACCTAACCCAGCTACTTACCTTGCTCTTTCCATCACATTGCAGCTACCAGGAAAGAATATCCCAGTTTCCGTCATAATTGACTCCGGAGCATACAGTTGCTTCATTGACTTAACATTTGCTGCCAATCACCACACATCCCTCTCCAACCAAAGTCCCGGGGACTTGCTGTACACCTTGCTGATGGCTCCACCATTAAATCCGGTCCTGTTACGCAGGAGACTGTCCCTTCGCTGGCCACCATGGCCATCCATCATCAGGAACTTTTATGCCTGGGTGCCATCTCCTCACCACTGTTTACTATCATCTTGGGGATGCCCTGCCTGCAAGCCCATAACCCCAGTATTGACTGAGTCACAGGAGAAATCAAATTCCTTTCCAACTACTGCCAGCAGCATTGTTTGCAAAGAACCTCAGTTAAATCCTCACAACTTCTCTTGACGCCTTGACGCGGACACTGAATTGCGGCAATCAATCCCAGTGCCTTACCATGACTTTCTGGATGTGGTCAGTAAGAAGGGGGCAGAAACCCTTCCCCCTCATAGGCCTTACGACTGTCCTATAGAACTACTACCAGGAACTGAAGTTCCATTTGGGAGAATCTTTCCTTTAACTGAGCAGGAGTTGGGCACGCTAAAGGACTACATTGACGATAACCAAAAGAAGGGTTTTATTTGTCCCTCTACCTCTCCGGCCGGTGCTGGCATCTTTTTCGTTGAAAAGAAAGATCATTAATTACGTCCCTGCATTGATTATCGGGAATTAAACAAGATTACTATCAAAAACCGTTATCCACTGCCTCTTGTGCCTGAACTATTCCAAAGGTTGGGGTCCGCAGTTATTTTTACCAAGCTACAGCCTGGTAAAACTTAATTCGTATTTGAGAAAGAGACGAGTGGAAAACGGCCTTCTGTACCCGATTCGGGCACTTCGAGTATCTTGTTATGCCGTTCGGGTTATGTAATGCACCGGCCACGTTCCAACACTTTGTCAATGACATTCTCCCTGACTATCTGGATCTGTACGTTATAGTATACTTGGACGACATCTTGATCTTCTCCTCTTCAGTAAATGACCATCACAGGCATGTCCGAAATGTTCTAACCCAACTCAGGCAGCAAGGCCTTTATGCAAAACCCGAGAAGTGCAAATTTGAATTTCAGTGTATCCAGTTCTTGGGGCTAATTATCTCTGTCGAGGGCATCAAAATGGATCCTCAGAAAGTTTCTGCCATCCTGGACTGGCCTGCCCCCACTGACAAAAAGGGGGTTCAGCCCTTTATCGGTTTTGCCAATTTTTACTGGAAATTTATCAGGGGATTTTCTGCGATAATTGCTCCTATCACCGGACTGACTAAACAAGGAACCCAATTCTTCTGGTCTTCTAAGGCACAATGCGCCTTTGAAAAACTTAAAGAGTTATTCACTTCTGCCTCCATTCTGAAGCATCCTGACCCTGCCTTACCGTTTGTCCTCGAAGTTGACGCTTCAGAAAGCTGTGCGTTCCCTTCTCTACACAGTGGCTTACTTCTCTCGCAAATTATCCACAGCAGAAAGAAATTACAATGTGGGAGATCGTGAGCTTTTGGTCATCAAGGCCACATTAGAGGAGTGGCGTTATCTACTTGAGGGTGCTGCACATCCCATTCTGGTTTACACAGACCATAAAAATTTGGAATATCTGAGAACAGCCAAGTACTGAAACCACGGCAGGCAAGGTGGGCACTTTTCTTTTCAAGATTTCTGTTCCACATCACGTACAGACCAGGGTAAAAAAATATTAAACCAGACGCACTCTCCTGCATGTTCAATGACCCTGAGAAATCCACAATCCCAGACACCATCCTTGCTTCAAGGGGATCTTATATCCTGAATTAAACAAGCTTCGGCCGAGTTGGCCCCATCTTCTGAAACCAGCGTAAGGGCACAAGATGGTTTGATTTGGCACAAGGGTAAAATTGTGGTCCCGGAGAACCTAAGGGTAGCGGTGCTGGAGCTCTGCCATGACCATAAGTCGGCCAGACACTTCGGTGCTCTGAAGACGGCTGAACTGATCAGCGCACGTTTTGGTGGCCTCAGTTGGTAGGCGACTGCAAAAGCTACGTGGAGTCATGCAATACCTGCTCTCGAAGAGAGCAAGAGCCTGGGGTCTATTGAAGATGATCTTGATGGATTTCAACGTGGAACTTCCCCTGGCAGAGGGTTTCTCTACTATTTTTGTGGTGGTGGACAGACTGTCCAAAATGGCTCACTTTCTGCCTATGAAAGAAACACCTTCGGCTATGGAGACTGTGAAGATCTTTATTAGAGAAATAGTGAGGCTGCATAGAGTCCCAGCCAGCATTGTGTCTGATCAAGGTGTCCAGTTCACCTCCAGGTTCTGCAAGGCTCTATGTGGTTCCCTTGAGATCGAGTTAGCTTTTTCTTCTGCTTACCACCCTCAGACGAACAGGCAAACGGAGAGAACCAATCAAATGTTGGAGCAATATCTCCGTTGCTTCTCTTCCTTCTCACAGGATAACTGAGTATCTTTAATACCTATTGCCGAGTTTTCTTACAACAACTCCCTTCATTCTGCCATCAAGCAGGCGCCATTTTTTGCTAACTATGGCTTTCATCCATCCTTCCTGCACAGTACTATACCTGAATGTGCTATTCCTGCGGTCTCTGAGACAATGGACCTCTTCCTTACAAACAATAAACTCTTACAGGAAACCATGTCCAAGACACAGGAATATAACAAAAAAATGTTTGACAGGAAGAAGCGAGGAGAACTCATTCTGGAACCTGGCAGCCAGGTATTGTTACCCACGGCTAACTTAAAAATGGCTTGCCCCTCAAGAAAACTGGGCCCTAAGTTCGTCGGGCCTTTTTCCTGTAAAGAGAAAGATTAATGACGTAACCTATGAACTTGCCTAATACGCCTAAGGTCCACCCAGTTTTTCATGTGACGCTGTCATGGTTATGCAATAGAGTTTGTCTGTCAGCTTACCTGTCTCCATGTGTTCATCGCTAGAGACCAGCTGACCCTCACCTGACTGCTTTTGTAAACTCTCCTCTGGCATTGCTCCACCACAGCTCCTATCAGGGAACCCTATATTAACCTGTGCACTGCAAGCCAGCAGTGCTGATCAACCATTGTGTGTTAGCTTTCGTGTGTACTTGCTGTGTTTTCTACTTCTGATTCCAGTTACCAACTTTGGCCTGTTCTCTACTATTCCTGTCTGCTCGTGACCCTGACCTTTGGCGTGTCCCCGACCATCCCTGTTTGCCTGTGACCCTGAACCTTGGCGTGTACTCTGTTGTGCTTGTCTGCTTGTGGCCCCGACCTTGGCTTATCCCTTACTTGCTTGTTGTTCCAGCCTGCTGCCTCTTTCCTCTTCTCCTGTAGTCTACTGTGAGCGTGAGCTGTGAGACCCTGGGGGCTGCGACCTGGAGCCAGACTGCAGCGCAGTCCATCCTCACCACTAGAGGCTCTGGTGAACACCTGCTGGCTCTTAGACCCCGCGCGCTGGGGAATCTATGCTCTAGCTCACAGTGGGATCTGTGTTAGTGATCCAGTAGACCTGCTTCCTGAACCTCCCAGGGTTCAATCCACAGCATTCAGTCCTAGGGTCCACTACCTAGCGGTGCACTTCCGATACCTACAGATTGCATCTGTCACCTAGCCTCAAGGGGACCTGACAGAAGCTATTAAAACCTGTTGTTCCTAATCCCTTTGCTGGCCGAAGTACCGGTCCATCGGAACCTGTAATAATTAACAATGAGGAGGAATTTGAGGTGGAAACAATTCTGGACTGTAGGAGAAGATACAACCAGATTCAATACCTAATTAAATATGCAGTCTTTCAAGAGGTCCCATGCTACAAGACTGGCCCAACTGGGCATCCGGAGGCTGCCCTTGAGGAGGGGGCACTGTCAGGAAAGTTCCCATGGTAGACGCAATACTGGCCGTCCTGGCGCGCGCCCGTATGCACCGGTGCACGTTGGTGCGCGTGCTCCTGTGCGCGCTAGTGTGCGGGCGCGTGCGCCTATGCGCGCTGGTACGTGTGCGCCTGTGCGTGCTGGTGCGTGTATGCGTGCGGCGCTTGGCGACAATCAGCCTATTTGAACTGAATGTAGCCCCTCCCCCCCACAGTTAGAATCACTCCCTAGGACACACTTAACCCCTGCAGGACCCCCTCCTGGTTAACCCCTTCACTGTCAGTCACATTTACACAGTAATCAGTGCATTTTTAATCACACTGATCGCTGTATAAATGTGAATGGTCCCAAAATAGCGCCGAAAGTGTCCGATGTGTCTGCCATAATGTCGCAGTCATGTTAAAAATCACTGATCGCCGTTATTAATATTCATTACTAGTAAAAAAAAAAAATATTAATAAAAATGCCATAAATCTATCCCCTATTTTGTAGACACTATAGCTTTTGCGCAAAACAATCAATATACGCTTATTGCGATTTTTTACCAAAAATATGTAGAAGAATACGCATCGGCCTAAACTGAGGAAAAAAAATGTTTTTTATATATTTTTGGGGGATATTTATTATAGCAAAAAGTAAAAAAGAATGCGTTTTTTTCAAAATTCACGCTCTTTTTTTGTTTATAGCGCAAAAAAATAAAAACCGCAGAGGTGATAAAATATCACCAAAAGAAAGCTCTATTTGTGGGGAAAAAAGGATGTCAATTTTGTTTGGGAGCAGGGGAGGACTGACAACTCATTTAACTGTTCTCTATTTATTTCAGCTATCTGTATACTTTTATTTTCATATATTGACAAACACATATAGCACTATCTAGGTGTTTCTGCTATATTATTATTATTATACAGGATTTATATAGCGCCGACAGTTTACGCAGCGCTTTACAACATTAGGGCAGACAGTCCAATTACAGTCCAATTCAATACAGGAGGAATCAGAGAGCCCTGCTCGTTAGAGCTTACAATCTAGGAGGGAGGGTCAAGTTATACAAGAGGGTAACAGCTGTGGGGGATGAGCTAATGGAGAAAACAGTGCAGTTGTTAGATGGAGGCAGGATAGGCTTCTCTGAAGAGGAAAGTTTTCAGGGATCGCCTAAAAGTGGATACATTTGGAGTCTGACAGATTGGGGTAGGGAATTCCAGAGTATGGGCGAGGCTTGGGAGAAGTCCTGGAGGCAGATATGGGAGGAGGTGATGAGGGAGCTAGAGAGCAGGAGGTCTTGGGAGGAACGGAGACGGCGATTAGGTTGGTATTTTGAGACTAGGCTAGTGATGTAGCTGGGGGCAGAGTTGTGGATGGCTTTGTAACTTATTGTTAGTATTTTGAATTTAATTCGTTGGGCGAGTGGCAGCCAATGGAGGGATTGGCAGAGAGGGGTAGCAGACACTGAGTGGTTTGTAAGGTGGATGAGTTTCAGGCCGAAAGGAGAGTTCACAGTCCAGGATAACACCTAGCACCCTGACATGTGGGGAGGGGTGGATGGTTGTGCCATTGCTCTTGACAGACAAGTCAGGGGAAGAGGCATGTGGGGGAGGAAATATTATAAGCTCAGTTTTGGTCAAGTTGAGTTTGAAGAAGAGGTGTGACATCCATACAGATATGTCGGTTAGTAAGTTAGTGAAGAGTAAGGAGACTGATGGAGTGAGTCGGGGGGTGGAGAGATAGATTTGTGTGTCGTCAGCATAGAAATGATATTGAAAGCCGTGAGAGGCTATCAGCTGACCCAGGGAAGAGGTGTAGATTGAAAATAAAAGAGGTCCAAGAACAGAACCTTGGGGGACCCCGACAGAAAAGGGAAAAGGAGTGGAGGAAGTAGAATTGTAAGTGACACTGAAGGTGCGTTGGGATAGGTAGGATGAGAGCCACTAAAGAGCACAGTCACGGAGACCAAGGGACTAAAGTTTTTTGAGGAGGAGGGGGTGGTCAACCGTGTCAAAGGCAGCTGAAAGGTCCAGAAGTAGGGGTGGATCCTAGTCTGAATAGAGTACTAATGTGAGGTCATAAATAGTAGACAGACGTCAACTCAAACTTGAGCGTGGAACTATAACTAGGGTAGTTCTAACTCAATACTCTTAGGCTTCATTTACGCTACAGCTCCTAAACTTGAGTTTAGGAGCTTTTGGCGTTTTTTTGCCAAAGCTCCTAAACTCAACTCCTTAAAAGCCTATGTGTACACAAAGGCTTTTAGGATCGTTTAGAAGCTGCTGCAGTTAGGGGAGGTTCAACCTCCCTCTCCTGAACGTAGAAGAATATAAAAATACTGTAGCTAGCTGCTGACTTTTAATATAAGGGCACTTACCTGTCCAGGGATCCCGCAATGTCCTCACCTGAGCTGATTCTTCAATCGGCTTTGGGTGCAGGCGCTGGCATCTCTATAAAGGGAAACAGGAAGTGAAGCTTTGCGGCGTCACAGCCTGTTTACTACTGCGCATGCGCGAGTCGCATAGTCTTCTGGGACCTGCAATCTTTCCTAAAAAACTGCAGGGAAAGGGGGGGCGTATGGCTCAGTTCGCCACAGCGATCTGAGCCGGAAGTGGGAGCGGTTACCTCTGAAAACCAGGTTCCCGATCCCCCAAAAAAGTGGCTAATATTGTAGTGGGGGGGATGCAAACAAGCGGAGCTTCCCCTTTTTAAAGCAAAGATTTAAATTCATAGAAAAGCTGAAGAGTGGTTACACTGAAAATAATATCACTAGAGACGCTCTTGATAACTTTTTTATGCTTAGTTCCTGGGCTAGCACACGTGTATAATCCCTGTTGGGTTTTTATTTGATTCTATATTATGTAACAGGAAGAGATAGAACATAGCAAGGTAGGAGGTCTGACAGGGACCCAGGAAAAACTATAGGTTGTATCCAGGATGGGAAATATATTTGTCCCAGGTTCATGTTGTCAGACATCCCAACCTGCAAAAAACTATTTCAGGGAGGTGGCAAACTCATTTCAGGGAGGTGATGCTTTTCTGTGGCGCTGACCCCCCCCCCCCCCCCATGAAATGCAGCCTTACCAGTGCCATTGAAATGCAGCCTTACCAGTGCCAATTAAATGCAGCCTTACCAGTGCCAATTAAATGCAACCTGATCAGTACCAATTAAATGCAGCTATACCAGTGCCAATTAAAGGCAGCCTGATCAGTGCCAATTAAATGCAGCTATACCAATGCCCATGAAATACAGCCTTACCAGTGCCCATGAAATACAGCCTTATCAGTGCCCTTTGAATGCCCATGGACTACAGCCTCTATAACAGAGGCCCTCTTGATGTCCATTAGAGTCTGTTACAGCCCCCACTAAGCCCCATTAGAGACTACAATGGGGTATTATGGATCCTGGAGGGGGGTCTCTCTAACAGAGGTCCTCTCTGTGTACATTTGAGAGTCTATGTTAGAAAGAGCCCCCATCAGGCCCCATTGGAGACTACAACAGAGTCTAATGGGACCTGAAGGTGGGTCTATCTAACAGAGGCCCTCTCTGTGACCATTGGAGAGTCTCTGATAGATAGAGTCCCCTCCAGGCCCTATGAGAGGCTACATTAGAGTGTCACTGAACAACAGTAAAAATTAAAAATATTATATTAATAGCTCTTTGATGCCCAGGCCCATCCCTAGAAGACTTCACTTACCTTAAATAATGGGTACTGGGGCTGGCTGCTGGTCCTGATTCCTGGCTGCTGGTCCTGGGGCCTGGCTTATGGGCCCTGGGCTGCTGGTCCTGGGGTCTGGCTGCTGGTGCCTGGCTGCTGGGGCCTGGAGTCTGGCTGCTGGGGCCTGGGGTCTGACTGCTGGGGCCTGGGTTCTGGCTGCTAGGGCCTGGGGCCTGGCTGCTGGGGCCAAGGGTCTGGCTGCTGGAGCTGGGCTGCTGATCCTGGGGCCTGGCTCCTGGGGCCTGGGATCTGGCTGCTGGGGCCAAGGGTCTAGCTGCTGGGGTCTGGCTGCTGGGGCCAAGGGTCTGGATGCTGGGGCCTGGGGTCTGGCTGCTGGGGCCTGGCTGCTGGGGCCAAGGGTCTAGCTGCTGGGGTCTGGCCTGCTGGTGTCTGGCTGCTGGGGTCTGGCTGCTGGTCCTGGGGCCTGGCTGCTGGGGCTGGGCTGCTGGCTAATAAGGTGGCCGATGCTGTGCAAAAAAGAGCTGTATTACTGAGTGTTACTGGATCTAAAACTTTTGATATTGTCCGTTCACTGATATCTCCTGCTAAACTAAAAGACTGCCTGTATGAGAAAATACTGGTCCTGTTAAAAAATCATTTTTTACCCACTGCATCTGAAACAGTGAGGCGTTTCCATTTCAACAGATGAAACCAACAACCGAGTGAGAGGCTCACATCATATATTGCAGAACTGCGCAAGGTATTCCAAAATTGTAATTTTGGTGCCAGTTTAGAATCCTTGCTAAGGGATAGGCTAGTGTGTAGAGTACAAGATGAAGCACTGCAGAGAAGACTTCTAGCCAAACAGAACCCCAACTTTTATTTCTGCACAAGAGGAAGTGTGTGTACATGAGGCTGCATACCTTCATTCAAAAGAAATTCAATCTTCCTCCAGCAAAGTTAATTCACAGAATATAAATCAAGTGGCAAAGGTAATTGTTAAATCAAAGGACTTTCCACCACACACTGATGTTGCAGCTCCATTTACAGGGAAGTGTTACAGCTGCGGTGGGAAACACAGGCGTAATACATGTCGTTTTAGAAATGCAGTTTGTCACACGTGCAAACGTAGAGGTCACGTACAGTCTGTCAGACGAAAGATCAGTCTACAAATGTGAATACAATACCAACAGCAGCACACTCCATTAATGCGCCAATTGTTTTTCCGAATGATGAAACCTCTACAGGTGTTTATACAAATGACTATGTGTATAAAGTGGAAAACACTTCATCAGGACTGAAGATTTACACCGAGATTGTGTTTCAAGATGTTCCATGCAAAATGGAAGTAGATTCAGGGTGTGCATAGTCCTTCAGGATAAACGTTTAAAACATTATGGCCTCACAATGCTCCTTCAATAGCACCCTGTGATATCCATTTGGTAGACTACAACAAACAAGTTGTGGAAGTTGAGGGTGCTTGCTTTGTCCCAGTGAAATATGAAAATTTCAGAGGATGCTTACGCTTACTAATTACTAAGGGACAAAGAGCAAAGTTTGCTGGGTAGAGAGTGCTTTGAACCCCTCGGAATTTCATTATCGGGAGTTCATAATCTATCTCCAGTTACTCTACAGAATGTAAATGAGGACTTTAGTGCAGTTTTTGAAGAAGGCCTTGGCATGTAAAAGGGCCTTCTGTTTATTTTAAAGTAGACCCTACAGTAACCCCAATTTGTATCAAACCGTGCAAAGTTGCATTAGCTCTCAGACCAAAAATTGATGCTGAGATTACACGTTTTGTGGATCAAGGTATACTTGAACCTGTAACACACCCTAAGTGGTGTACCCCAAAAGTTCCAGTATTGAAGCCAAATGGTGATGTTAGAATTTGTGCTGACTATAAATGTACAATCAACAAAGCACTGCAGGAACATCCCTATCAAATTCCAGCTGTACATGAAATTCTGGCTACGTTAGCAAAAGGGAAGTTATTTGCCAAACTTGATATGGCACAAGCTTACCAATCATTACCTGTGGATGAATACGCTGCAGATGCACAAGCAATAATAACACACAAAGAAGCTTTCCGAGCAAAACCTTTGCAGTTTGGAGTTTCCACTGCTCCCGGCATATTCCAGAAATTAATAGAGGACTTCTTATCTGGACTTCCAGGTGTAGTACCTTATTTTGATGATCTTATTGGAGCGGATTGCATTTAGTCTTTGGCTTCTCAACTACAACTTGTTTTGAAATGTTTTCTTGATGCTGGTCTCAAACTTAAAAAAGAAAAGTGTGTTTTTGGGGTAAACAGCATGGATTTCCTTGGATACAGAATTGATGAACACGGAATTCTAGGGTTACTTATTTTTACCATTATTTTCTGCCTGACAAAGCCACTGTTGCTGAACTCCTGCATTGTTTACTAGATAAAGATGTTACATGGAAGTGGACTGACGTTCATTCTACAGCTTTCAATGCTGCAAAAAAGCTGTTATCTTCTGACAGTGTACTTGTACACTATGATTTACAAAAAACACTCACTCACTCTCGATGCTTCTCCATATGGCATTGGAGCTTTTTTGAGTCATGGTGTTGAGGCTCCTATTGCATGCTATTCAAGGACCTTGTCTACGACAGAGAGCAATTATGCTTAAATTGACAAGAAGGCTTTAGTTATTGTGTCCGGGGGTAAAAAAGTTTTATGGCTATTTGTATGGGCGGAGGTTTACCATTGTAACAGATCATACGCCTTTGCTGGGTCTGTTCACCAGAAGTACTCCCACTTCTCAAATTCTTTCTCCACAAATGCTCAGATGGTCACTGATGCTGAATGCCTATGACTGTGATTTTGAATATTGTCCTGGCAAGAATACAACTCATGCTGATAGGTTAAGCCGGTTGCTGTGCCTGAGGTTCTCATGTTGGAATCAATTCCAAACCCTCCGTTACATGCTAGAGACATTGCTGGTATGACTGCTAAAGATCCGTGCTGGCCCGTGTGCTCAACTGGGTGTGGAGGGGATGGCTCAAAATCAAAAGTTGAAGAGAAGTTCAAACCATTTTTGGTGCGCCAACATGAACTGTCTGCCTATAAAGGTTAACTATTATGGAGAAACAGAGTGGTAATTCCAAAGGCAGGACAAGCTCAAGTACTGCATGCTCTCCATGAAGGACATCCTGGTATAGTCTGCATGAAAGCATTAGCCAGAAGTTATGTTTGGTGGCCTTAAATGGATGAAGTTATTGATAAGTGGGTACAGAACTTGTACCATGTCAATCCACCTGTAATGCTTCACCTAAATCCTCAGTACATTCCTGGGAAGGGACTAGGTCACTTTGGTCATGGTTGCATACAGATTTTGCGGGGGCTTTTTTTTAAGTTGTTGATTCCATCTCAAAATGGCTGAAAGTTGTATCAGTTACATCCCCCACCTTAGCCACTGTCATACAAGTTTTAAGGAGGCTGTTTGCTACACATGGGTTGCCAGATACAATTGTGTTTGATAATGGAACGCAATTTACCTCCTCAGAATTCAAAACCTTTATGGCAAGCAATCTTATTCGTCATGTTACGATTGCACCATTTTACCCGTCATCAAATGGTCAAGCTGAACATATGGTTCAGACCACCAAAGACTCATTGAAGAGAATTGTTCAAGGAGATTGGAATCAGAGACTTGCAAATTTCCTTCTGCAATAACATGTGACACCATGCTCAAGCACTGGTTGTAGCCCAGCAGAGCTCCTAATGAACCATCGTCTAAAAACATGTTTGGATCGTTTACACCCTGATCTGATATCAGATTTACAAGAAAAGCAAGAACTGCATTTTAAAAAGGATGCTAATGTTTCTGTGAGAGTGTTTGAGCCTGACAGTGCTGTCTATGTCAGAAACTATGCTGCTGGGCCTTGTTGGATACCGGCAAAGGTGCTTGTGGCTACAGGACCTTTTTCATACAAAGTTCATTTTACTGATGGTAGAATATTACGAAGGCATGTTGATCAGATCTGGGAAAGAAGTGGTGAAATGGTACCTGCTGCTGGTTCTAGTGGTAGTGGGATTCCAGTGATGCCAGATCATGGTGAACCATTGGTTGATACAGGTGCTATTCCTCCAGTAAATGTTGTCGCAGTGCCAGTTTCTCTCAGTCCCTAAGACACAGCACAAGAAGAAAAATTGCACCCAACTGAGGGTCCCAGGGAACTTTCTCAAACAGGGGTCCTTAGGCGTCCAAAGAGAAATATTCACCATACCAGTTATCTCAAAGACTTTGAGGTCTAGGGGGAAGGAGCGTTATGTATTAGTGTGTTATACTGCTCTCCATCCAGTAGGGGGAAGCATTTTAAATATGTTAATAAAAGCTGCGTGAAACAGCTACACAATCTGAAAAAATACTAAAAAAGGTAATAATAAAAAAACATACAAAATCATAAATTTACAGTGACACGTGATATGGCCTATGAGGCAAATTATTAATTGTTTTCCCTTAGTGTTTGTTTAGGTGTTACATCCTCTGGTGTGTATATTATTAAATTTAGCAAATTGATGCAAAATTCCTCTGGAAATTGTAAGTGCAAATGGGTGGGAAAATATGTGAAAATAAAATATACAGAGATGTGCAAAAATATGCAAGAAAATATGTAAGAAATGTACGGAAAATAAACCACTAATGAATGTCGCATAATCCAACTACACATATAAATAAATACATATATCACATGCCATTTAATTAAAGTGCAAAAAACGTGCAAAAATGTGTTATTTATTTTAGATCATAAAGTGACTGGTGCTTGAACTGTAAACTCAGTGATTTGTACTTCATAAGTCCAGTACTTGCTGTGTAAGTCCGTATTTGTGATGGAGGGGTCTTTTTAAATCTTTTTAAAATCTTTTTGAATCTTTTTTAATTAGTTCAAAAAAGTCTTTTAAATATATGGTTTGGAGAGGGTTAAATTTTCATTGGAGGGTGAATCTTTGTAAAAACCATTCCTCATTCAAGTGCTGGTCTTGTGATGGCGCTCCTTAACCGAGGTCTTATTGTGCTGGGGAGCAAAGAAGCAAAGCCCACATTGCTTTGTTTTTATTGTGATTACAATTTTAGTTGCTGTATGCTCCTTTTATGCAAATAAAACCAGAGTTGCTTTTAATCTGCACTATCTGGAGCCCCCTTTTTCTTTTCACATATTTTTCATCATGAACTCGTTTTTATCCATCGATCCGGCCATCATTGGCCCAAGGATTGTTCCATCTGTGACAAGCTTATCGGATAGATGTCGTCTCCTGTGGATACCTGAATTTGTTCCAGTTTTCCTGCCGACTATCCTAGATAATCTTGTGCTGCTTCAATTCATGCTTGTTTGATCTGGTGTCGCTGACATCCAGATCCACATGTTCCAGTAAGAGTACCCATTTTATTTCTTCTTGGTGATATCTGCTGACAACAGTTTATTTGATGTCTTTGATTGCCTACATGAAGATGAATATTATCTGACGGACTTCTTGGTTTCTCCAAAAACCTCCTCTTTTGGGACATTAGTTGTGTAGACATTCACTTTTTTGTCCTTCTTTACACTTAGTTGTCCATCATTCGAAGGACTATTTATTGTCAACACCATTACCTTTCTTCCGAGATTCACCCTTCCTTTAATTACACTTGTGTTTTGTCACTGTATTAGGTTCATGTGTTCAGATTTCTCACATGGTTTTTCATGTTTTTTTATTACCTTTTTTAGTATTTTTTCAGATTGTGTAGCTGTTTCACGCAGCTTTTATTAGCGCTACATTCACATTTACCTTAAGTTCACAAATTTTAGTCACATTTATATGTAGCTGCTCTAGTGTTTCTGTTTTTTTCCTAATAGCACAGTTTTATCTTTTTACCACATTTTAAATATGTTCACTTGTGTATATTTCTGGTAGAGCTATGTATTCTTTAGCATCTATGTTTCCTATATTCCTGTGTGTGATTACATAAAGAAGTCCTGTGAATGCCTGTCCATGTCTATACTTCAAAAATCCCTGGAACTAGATTCCTGTGTAGGACTGAGGAGCAGCATCTTCTCTGAGTGGTGAGATTAAGTCCATAGTTGCCAACAGTCCAGATTTTCCCAGGACAATCCCGATTTTGGGACCCTCGTCTCGATCGGAGGCCGTCCTGATTCGGGATTTTGCCTTTTTTTGTCCAGGGAAATCGGGAATGTTTGCTTTTGCAGCAGCTGGCTCCAACAAAATGGCCACCGGCGTCGCCGCTAGATCGTTCCCCTTGTGTTCAGTGGAGAGAGGAGGGTGCTCGATCCGTACAGCCAATGAATCGGCTTCTCTCTTCACAATACTGAAGCTGAAGCCCCTCCCCTCTCCACTGAACACACGGTGCCAGCCGCTCATGGAGTTTCTTCTGCTCTCTCAGTGTAAAGCCCAGGCAAGGATGTAGACTGTAATGTACAGGGTGGTTAACTATGTACAGGAGGGAGGGTTAACTATGTATAGGAGGGGTGTTACCTATGTACAGGAGGGGGAGTTAACTATGTACGGGGGGGTTACTATGTATGGGGGGTAACTATGCACAGGGGGGTTACTATGTACTGGGGGGGTAACTATGTACAGGGGGATAACTATGCACAGGGGGGGAAACTATGCACTATGCACAGGGGGGATACTATGTACGGGGGGGTAACAATGCACGGGGGGGTTACTATGTACAGGGATGGTAACTATGCACAGCGGGGAAACTATGCACAGGGGGATACTATGTACAGGGGGGGTAACAATGCACCGGGGGTTACTATGTACAGGGGGGTAACTATGCACAGGGGGGTAACTATGTACAGGGGGGTAACTAGGGGGAGAGGGGTAACTTTGTACAGGGGGAGGGGGTAACTATGTACAGGGGGGTAACTATGGCTCTGCCTGGGACACTGATGTAAGGACTGAGGCTGGGAACACTGGTGTAAGGACGGACTCTGCTGGGGGCACCTGGTGCAAGGAGGGACTCTGCTGGGGGCACCTGATGTAAGGACGGACTCTGCTGGGGGCACCTGATGCAAGGACAGACTCTGCTGGGGGCACCTGATGCAAGGGCAGACTCTGCTGGGGGCACCTGATGCAAGGACGGACTGTGCTGGGGGCACCTGATGCAAGGACGGACTCTGCTGGGGGCACCTGATGAAAGGACGGACTCTGCTGAGGGCACCTGATGCAAGGACGGACTCTGCTGGGGGCACCTGATGCAAGGACAGACTCTGCTGGGGACACCTGATGCAAGGACAGACTCCGCTGGGGACACCTGATGCAGGGACGGACTCTGCTGGGGGCACCTGATGCAAGGACGGACTCTGCTGGTGGCAGGCGACGTGGCAGGTGACACGCTCAGGGATCCCACTGATTCGGCATTATGGTGAGTTGAATGATTTCATTCTATATTACAATGTAATAATAGAAATAATGCACTTCAATCATCCTGACACCATAACAATCATGGTGGCGGGATGATTGAAGTGCTAACCCCAGGTGTTTGGAGTATCTTTATCTGCTGATTGTTAAACTTTCTAGAATACACATATTTCTGTTGTTGTGTAGGATCTGGGGCTGCTGTCCCTCCATCCCTCTCCCCCCCTTTCCCTCTCCATCCCTCATTCATCTCAGACTCTAACCACACCCCTTTGAGCCACACCCATTTAAGCCACACCCACTATTTTGCATAAACCATGCCCAATTTTCACCGTGGTGCGCCACATTTTTATTTTCCCCTATGCCACACCCACAAATGCATGCCCCACCCCCTAATTATAACAAGACTCCACCTACAGCCAAAAAGTGTCCCGAAATTTTTTTTTTACAATGTTGGCAACTATGTAAGTCTGTGTAACTAAAAGACTCTGTTCATTATGTGTGACCGTCAGGTGTTTGGGCAGCAGTAGGCTGTTCCAGACCAAGCAGACAGGTTCCTGTGTTTTGTAGTTATATGCCCAAAGTGGCCAGGGTTTATTTTCTGTTTTGTTTTTTATTTTACAAAGGACCTGTTGTCTGCCTTTGCCTATTTTACTGTGCTGTGACCCATCCAGGGGGTGCTGCACACCCCGCTACTGAGCTAATCCCTCACTTATGGTGGAGGTTTTGCGAGACAGGTGAAGTAATGCCAGCATGGAGGAGCAACTGAGAGCACTTGCTCTGGTGAATGCAAATCAACAGCAGACAAATGCAAGTTTACAACAGAGCCTTGCAGTCCAACAACAAGCTTTGCAACAGAGGCTTGCAACCCAGCAGCAAGCCCTGGAACAGGCGGAGGCCATCCATAGGGAATTGCTAGAACTGCAAGCACAGAAATATCAACATCAAATTGAGGCCATCATAAAACTTTCAGCAGAGGCAGTAGACCAAGGCTGGGAGTGATTCCGGTAACATACCGTTAACTATGTACAGGAGGGGTAGTTAACTATGTACGGGGGGGGGGGTTACTATGTACTGGGGGGGGTAACTATGTACAGGGGGGTAAACTATGCACAGGGGGGTAACTATGCACAGGGGGGGAAACTATGCACTATGCACAGGGGGGATACTATGTACGGGGGGTAACAATGCACGGGGGGTTACTATGTACAGGGGTGGTAACTATGCACAGCGGGGAAACTATGCACTATGCACAGGGGGGATACAATATACAGGGGGGTAACAATGCACAGGGGTTACTATGTAAAGGGGGGTAACTATGCACAGGGGGGTAACTATGCACAGGGGGGTAACTATGTACAGGGGGGTAACTTTGTACAGGGGGAGGGGGTAACTATGTACAGGGGGGGAACTATGGCTCTGCCTGGGACACTGATGTAAGGACTGAGGCTGGGAACACTGGTGTAAGGACTGACTCTGCTGGGGGCACCTGATGCAAGGAGGGACTCTGCTAGGGGCACCTGATGTAAGGACGGACTCCGCTGGGGGCACCTGATGCAAGGACGGACTCTGCTGGGGGCACCTGATGCAAGGACGGACTCTGCTGGGGGCACCTGATGCAAGGACGGTCTGTGCTGGGGGCACCTGATGCAAGGACGGACTCTGCTCGGGGCACCTGATGCAAGAACGGACTCTGCTGGGGGCACCTGATGCAAGGATGGACTCTGCTGGGGGCACCTGATGCAAGGACGGACTCTGCTGGGGACACCTGATGCAAGGACAGACTCTGCTGGGGACACCTGATGCAAGGACAGACTCTGCTGGGGACACCTGATGCAGGGACGGACTCTGCTGGGGGCACCTGATGCATGGACGGACTCTGCTGGTGGCAGGCGACGTGGCAGGTGACACGCTCAGAGATCCCACTGATTCTGCATTATGGTGAGTTGAATGATTTCATTCTATATTACAATGTAATAATAGAAATAATGCACTTCAATCATCCTGACACCATAACAATCAGGGTGCCGGGATGATTGAAGTGCTAACACCAGGTGTTTGGAGTATCTTTATCTGCTGATTGTTAAACTTTCTAGAATACACATATTTCTATTGTTGTGTAGGATCTGGGGCTGCTGTCCCTCCATCCCTCCATCCCTCCCCCCCCCCTTTCCCCCTTTCCCTCTCCATCCCTCATTCATCTCAGACTCTAACCACACCCCCTTTGAGCCACACCCATTTAAGCCACGCCCAGTGTTTTGCATAAACCATGCCCAATTTTCGCCGTGTGCGCCACATTTTTATTTTCCCCTATGCCACACCCACAAATGCATGCCCCAGCCCCTAATTATAACAAGACTCCGCCTACAGCCAAAAAAGTGTCCCGAAATTTTTTTTTACAATGTTGGCAACTATGTAACTAAAAGACTCTGTTCATTCTGTGTGACCGTCAGGTGTTTGGGCAGCGGTAGGCTGTTCCGGACCAAGCAGACAGGTTCCTGTGTTTTTTAGTTAGACGCCCAAAGTGGCCAGGATTTATTTTCTGTTTTGTTTTTTCTTTTACAAAGGACCTGTTGTCTGCCTTTGCCTATTTCACTGTGCTGTGACCCATCCAGGGGGTGCTGCACACCCCGCTACTGAGCTAATCCCTCACATATGGTGGAGGTTTTGCGAGGCAGGTGAAGTAATGCCAGCATGGAGAGCACTTGCTCTGGCGAATGCAAATCAACAGCAGACAAATGCAAGTTTACAACAGAGCCTTGTAGTCCAACAACAAGCTTTGCAACAGAGGCTTGCAACCCAGCAGCAAGCCCTGGAAAAGGTGGAGGCCATCCATAGGGAATTGCTAGAACTGCAAGCACAGAAATATCAACATCAAATTGAGGCCATCATAAAACTTTCAGCAGAGGCAGCAGACCAAGGCTGGGAGTGATTCCGGTAACATACCTTCTTTTCAGGTAAGCCACCTGTTGCCAAAGATGACTGCTGATGATGACCCTGAGATATTTCTGGCCACATTTAAAATGGACAGCTGAAAAAGAAAGTTGGCCTAAGGAATAATAGGCTGGACTAGTGCCCCCCCCCCCCCCCCCCCCCCCACTATCTGTATCTGGAGAGTCCCAAAAGGCTTATTTTGACTTGGAGCCTATGGAAGCAAAGAACTGATCATTTGAAAATATTGGAAATATTGGTTCAACTGGGTGTAACCCTGGCTGTCCATGCTCAGCATGTGCACAATTAAATTTATTGGCTGAGAAAGTGATAGGCTATTCCAGACCAAGCAAACTGGTTCCTGTGTTTTGTAGTTGGACGCTCAAAGTGACAAAGGTTTATTTTCTGTTTTGTTTTTTTCTGTTTTGATACCTGCATCTTGTAACCACAGACTTTATAAATAAATCACAGGTTTTGTTTCAACAAGAACCTGCTGTCTGCCTGTACCTATTTCACTGTGCTGTGGCCCATCCAGGGGTCCTGAACACCCTGCTACTGAGCTAATCCCTTACAGAGAGGACACCCAAAACTCCCATGACAGGAACAAAGTTAAGACTTAGTACAAGGATATCTCGGTGTTGGAGTAATCAAGACATATAAGAAGCTGTGAACTAATTCAGGTTCAATTTAATTAAATTAAAATAATATTGTGTATGAGTTTTGGACCATGGTCTGGGTCACCAACAGTCCGACACTCCTCCTGGCTACCTGCGGGAGAGCAGTGGTCCATTTCTCTAGTATGCTACTGACACGGGCAAATTTTACAGCATAAAACACATACACTCAGTAAATAAAATACTATATTCTTTATTATGAAGCCTGTCTGCATAACAAAAAAAAACCTCAGGTCTTGTCTAGGATTTTAAATATTTACAATATTTATTAAAGGTTAAATTAAATTAGAATTAGCGCTGTGCCAAAGCCGTAATTTCTTACATCATGCTATTATAAATAAATGCTTTCATTTTTTGGCCAAGAAGATTCTTTTTGAGAAGACTATCTGGCTATTAAAGCTAAGCCTTTTAGGGAAGTTTGACGATTTTGTAATATCCAGATTGCAGTATCCAGTTATTTGCAGTTGAAGGCATACATTTCAATGAGCCACTGCTGACTGAAGCATTATAAACTGACTAGACTGGGATATGTTGGTCAAACGGGTCTTTGTCTAAGTTGAGGGTGTTACAGTAAGTAATCCTGTCACTACACATCTCTCTTCTTTTTATAGAAACATTTACATGAAAAACACACCTGACTGCAGCTGACCCAGAGCAGCTGACCTGCTCTGGTGCACGTACTCACTTGGCACAAAACAGGATCATTTAACTGGATTATGAATGTGGATGTTAATTAACACAGTTACTGAAATAAATATAAACAAATTAAGTGATGTATGTGATTTTTAAAGGTTTGTATTTATGAAGTTTTAACACACAGTAAAAACTGGGGAGGGAGAAAGGAAATCCAGTGGCTAAGAGACATACAAGAAACACAAATTGGTATCACAACCACACATATAATCTTTAGTTCAGATTTAGGCTTTAAAACCTGCCTTTCTGTTTATAAATGTGGGTATAATTAAGAACATCTTTTGAAATAATACATGTTCCTGGGTTTGGATTCCTGGAGGACTGGGCCGACTTCTCAGTCGATAACCAGTACTATAGAAGGGATGGACTGCACCTAAATGAGGAGGGTGCAGACAGGGCCGGACTGGGAATAAAAACCAGCCCTGGAAATTTCATACCAGCCCCAGGGACGTAGCGTGGGTTGTCAGCACTCAAGGTAGGCAAGTAAATTGCACCCCTAACCGGCGGACATTTAGCGCTCCCCGAGTCTCTTCCACTCATACTGTATTAAACCCCTTATGGTACATTTTAAGATGTACCACTTCTCTTTGTTCTCCTTTCTTTCCCCTTTATTTCTCTCTATCATAATTTCTTGTTTTTTTCCCCCATCTCTCTCTCTCTCTCTCTCTCTCTCTATCCATCTTTCTTGTTCTTTCTTATTATGTCTCTCCCCATCTTTGTCTCTTTTCCATGCATTCTCTCTTTTTTTCCCTCTCTCATTTCCTTTCTTGCCCCCTTTCCTCTCCCTCTTTCCGGAAAGTAAATGGCTACATGCCTATTTATTGCATAAAATAATATATATATATATATATATATATATATATATATATATATATAATAGATATAGAGATATATTATAGACACACACACACACGATGTGAGTTCTGTATGTGTAAAAAAACAAAATCATACTTGGGGGGCACACCCTACAATGCGTTTACATTCAAGATGGTGTTGATAACACCAACAAACAGAAAAAACATTACAGCGCACACATACAAAAATGACATTAAAATCCTGCAAGGATATTTAAAAAAACCCGAACATATTCCAAAAAAATGGGGATTTGGTCACACTATATGGCAGCCCACTTACTGCATCAAAGTACCCCTTAATTAGTGGGTCCTACACTAATAAAAGAATGAAAGACCCTGCGTCTCAACCATTGGAGATACACTCCTCTTTATGGGAGAACTCCACCCCCCCCATTACCTCTTATTAGTGTCCACCAGTTCATACGGGGAGTCCCTTCAGTTCTCCCATAAAAGAGGAGTGTATCTCCCATGGTTGAGACGCAGGACCTTTCATTCTTTTACTAGTGTAGGACCCACTAATAATGGGGTACTTTGACACAGTAAGTGGGCTGCCATATAGTGTGACCAAATCCCCATATTTTTTAAATATGTTCAGGTGTTTTTAAATAGCCTTGCAGGAATTAAATGTCATTTTTGTATGTGTGTAAGACACACTACAATAGATGGTCAGAGATTGTGAACATGATACAAGAGATGGTCAGAGACTGCAGACATGATACAGGAGATGGTCAGAGACTGCAGACATGATACAGGAGATGGTCAGAGACTGCAGACATGATACAGGAGATGGTCAGAGACTGCAGAAATGATACAGGAGATGGTCAGAGACTGCAGACATAGTACAGGAGATGGTCAGAGACTGCAGACATAGTACAGGAGATGGTCAGAGACTGCAGACATAGTACAGGAGATGGTCAGAGACTGCAGACATAGTACAGGAGATGGTCAGAGACTGCAGACATAGTACAGGAGATGGTCAGAGACTGCAGACATAGTACAGGAGATGGTCAGAGACTGCAGACATAGTACAGGAGATGGTCAGAGACTGCAGACATAGTACAGGAGATGGTCAGAGACTGCAGACATAGTACAGGAGATGGTCAGAGACTGCAGACATGGTACAGGAGATGATCAGAGACTGCAGACATAATACAGGAGATGATCAGAGACTGCAGACATAGTACAGGAGATGGTCAGAGACTGCAGACATAGTACAGGAGATGGTCAGACTGCAGGCATAGTACAGGAGATGGTCAGACTGCAGACATAGTACAGGAGATGGTCAGAGACTGCAGACATGATACAGGAAATGGTCAGAGACTGCAGACATGGTACAGGAGATGATCAGAGACTGCAGACATAGTACAGGAGATGGTCAGACTGCAGACATAGTACAGGAGATGGTCAGAGACTGCAGACATAGTACAGGAGATGGTCAGACTGCAGACATAGTACAGGAGATGGTCAGAGACTGCAGACATAGTACAGGAGATGGTCAGAGACTGCAGACATGATACAGGAGATGGTCAGAGACTGCAGACATGATACAGGAGATGGTCAGAGACTGCAGACATAGTACAGGAGATGGTCAGACTGCAGACATAGTACAGGAGATGGTCAGACTGCAGACATAGTACAGGAGATGGTCAGAGACTGCAGACATGATACAGGAAATGGTCTGGGATTGCAGACACATTAGAGGAGATGGTCAGAGACTGCAGACTAAGGATGAGCTCCGACGTGTTTGCACAGCCCATGGGCAGAGCCGGCCAGGAAGTTGGCACTGTGCTGTGCTAATCACAGGCAGTGAGACATTTCCCGATCTCTGCAGCTGCGCACTGTGATTAGCGCAGCGCCGACTTCCTGGCGGGCTCTGCACATGGGCTGTGTGAACACACCGGAGCTCATCCTTACTGCAGACATGATACAGGGGATGGTCAGAGACTGCAGACATGATACAAGAGAAGGTCAGAGACTGCAGACATGATACAAGAGATGGTCAGAGACTGCAGACATGATACAAGAGATGGTCAGAGAGTGCAGACATGATACAGGAGATGGTCAGAGACTGCAGACATGATACAGGAGATGGTCAGAGACTGCAGACATGATACAGGAGATGGTCAGAGACTGCAGACATGATACAAGAGATGGTCAGAGACTGCAGACATGATACAGGAGATGGTCAGAGACTGCAGACATGATACAGGAGATGGTCAGAGACTGCAGACATGATACAGGAGATGGTCAGAGACTGCAGACATGATACAGGAGATGGTTAGAGACTGCAGACATGATACAGGAGATAGTCAGAGACTGCAGACATGATACAGGAGATGGTCAGAGACTGCAGACATGATACAGGAGATGGTCAGTGACTGCAGACATGATACAGGAGATGGTCAGAGACTGCAGACATGATACAGGAGATGGTCAGAGACTGCAGACATGATACAAGAGATGGTCAGAGACTGCAGACATGATACAGGAGATGGTCAGAGACTGCAGACATGATACAGGAGATGGTCAGAGACTGCAGACATGATACAGGAGATGGTCAGAGACTGCAGACATGATACAGGAGATGGTTAGAGACTGCAGACATGATACAGGAGATGGTCAGAGACTGCAGACATGATACAGGAGATGGTCAGAGACTGCAGACATGATACAGGAGATGGTCAGTGACTGCAGACATGATACAGGAGATGGTCAGAGACTGCAGACATGATACAAGAGATGGTCAGAGACTACAGACATGATACAAGAGATGGTCAGAGACTGCAGACATGATACAAGAGATGGTCAGAGACTGCAGACATGATACAAGAGATGGTCAGAGACTGCAGACATGATACAAGAGATGATCAGAGACTGCAGACATGATAGAGGAGATGGTCACAGACTGCAGACATGATACAGGAGATGGTCAGAGAATGTGGACACATTAGAGGAGATGGTCAGAGACTGCAGACATGATAGAGGAGATGGTCAGGGACTGCAGACATGATAGAGGAGATGGTCAGAGAATGTGGACACATTAGAGGAGATGGTCAGAGACTGCAGACATGATAGAGGAGATGGTCAGGGACTGCAGACATGATAGAGGAGATGGTCAGAGAATGTGGACACATTAGAGGAGATGGTCAGAGACTGCAGACATGATACAGGAGATGGTCAGAGAATGTGGACACATTAGAGGAGATGGTCAGAGACTGCAGACATGATAGAGGAGATGGTCAGGGACTGCAGACATGATAGAGGAGATGGTCAGAGAATGTGGACACATTAGAGGAGATGGTCAGAGACTGCAGACATGATAGAGGAGATGGTCAGAGACTGCAGACATGATAGAGGAGATGGTCAGGGACTGCAGACATGATAGAGGAGATGGTCAGAGAATGTGGACACATTAGAGGAGATGGTCAGAGACTGCAAACTAAGGATGAGCTCCGGCGTGTTTGCACAGCCCATGTGCAGAGCCCGCCAGGAAGTCGGCATTGTGCTGTGCTAATCACAGGCAGTAAGACATTTCCCGATCTCTGCAGCTGTGCACTGTGATTAGCGCAGCGCCGACTTTCTGGTGGGCTCTGCACATGGGCTGTGCGAACACACCGGAGCTCATCCTTACTGCAGACATGATACAGGGGATGGTTAGAGACTGCAGACATAGTACAGGAGATGGGCAGGGAATGCAGACATAGTACAGGAGATGGGCAGGGAATGCATGTATGGCTGAACTCAATGTAAAAGCGTATAGTAGGGCTGCGTCACTCTACTTAAACCAGCTCTTCAAGATCAAGTTAGTAATCCTCCTTTTAAAGTACAATTAAGTGCCAGAAGACAGAAACACATCCAATTTCCAAAATTCTAATTGTCTTACAATGAACTGGTCAGGATTAGTGGAGAACTTTAAACAGTTAATGAGTCTGTGAAGCTTCCAGCCTGAATCAGCAGTAAATCATCCAAAAAAAAACATCAAACTGTGCAGAACACACAGAGCTCTGGCTAAATAGCTGAGCTGAAATAGTTAACAGATAGCCATGTGTGACCTGTCACTGGACACAGAATGCCGGCAGTGTCTCCCAGAGATCTTATCAGTGTGCAGATTAGGAAGCTAAAACAAGAGTACAGAGGCAGACAGGAGGGAGGGGAGGCTGATAGTAACCTGCACACTGCCCTACGCAGAGATTTCTGGATGACACCGGCCAGCATTACATCTGACATTCCTCCAGACGATCTTGTTGTTTCCATCCAGCCAGAGCTCTTGTGTGCTGCAGGATTCGTTTGGCTGTGACCATACCTTCTTTCTATCTCCTTGGCTTCAAGTACTGTGTGTAAGTATCTCCCTCCCGACGGCCCCATTCATCCCCGATCCAGCACCTCGGCACATTTAAATGTGGCGGGCTGGAGAGGGAGGGGGTACACTGTATGCTGTACGATGGTTCCTTGCTCCTCCCCCTCTCCCTGCTACATATTTCCTCAGCCAGCCCCGCCTCCTGATCACAGCACAGCCGCTTCTCGCTCAGCTGTTCTTTAAAAAAAAAAAAAAAAGTTACAGAGCTCCTAGCTGACAGCGGCCTCAGAGCAGGCAGCCTACCGGGATATTTCCCGCTATCCCGGTAGGCCAGTCCGGCCCTGGGTGCAGATCAGCTGGGAATGAAGATGGCCAAAAAGTTAGATGGGTTTTTAACCACTTCAATACCAGGCACTTAGACACCTTCCCGTCCAGGCCAATTTTCAGCTTTTAGCGCTGTCGCAATTTGAATGACAATTGCGTGGTCATGCTCCTCTGTACTCAAACAATTTTTGTTATCATTTTGTTCCCACAAATAGAGCTTTCTTTTGGTGGTATTTGATCACCTCTGCGTTTTTTATTTTTTGTGCAACAAATAAAAAAAGACCGAAAATTTTGAAAAAAAACAAGTTTTTCTTTGTTTCTGTAAAAAAATTTTGTAAATAAGTACGTTTTCTTCTTCAGTGATGGGCACTGATATGGCTGCACTGATGGGCACTGATACTGTGGCATTGATGGGCACTGTTGAGGTGGCACCAATGAGGTGGCACTGATGAGGTGGCACTGACGGGCACTGATGATGGGCACTGATAGGCGGCTCTGATGGGCACTTATAGGTGGCACTGATGGGCACTGATAGGTGGCACTGGTATGCGGCACTGATGGGCACTCATAAGTGGCACCGATGGGCACTCATAGGTGGCACTGATGGGCACTTGTAGGTGGCATTGATGGGTACTTATGGATGGCACTGATGGGTACTTATGGGTGGCACTGATAGGTGGCACAGATGGGCACTGATGGGCACTGATGACACTGATTGGTGGCACTGGTGGCATTGCTGGACATCACTGCAATATAATGGTGCCGATCAGTCCCCATTGATTGGCACAGATTGGGCACTGACTGGGCACATTGGGCACATGTGGATGGCCATGGGGTACATACCTGGCCATCCACATGTTGTCCCTTCCCTGGTGGTCCTAGTGGCGATTCCTGGTGGTCCAGTGTGGTCATCTGAGGGGGGGGGCTGCGCTGAAACAATCAGTGCAGACCCCTCTGTCAGACGCGAGTGAGGAAAAGCCAATCAACGGCTCTTCCTATTGACATTGTGATCAGCCGTGATTGGACACGGCTGATCACGTGGTAAAGTGCCTCCGCTGGAGGCTCTTTACCAAGATCGGTGGAGCGGTGTATCAGACTGACACACCGCTCCACCGATCACCACGATGCGCGCCCCCGCGGACACGCGGCGGCATGTTATTCTGCTAGACATCATATGACGCCCGGTCAGGATAACTGAACCACCGCCCGGCCGTCATCTGCTATGGGCCAGGCGGGAAGTGGTTAAACTAGGCGATGGGGGGAAGGGTCCAGAGGTAGAGATAGTCAGCACGGAACATATTCCAGAGGGTAGTATTGGGGGCATTGGTTATAGGTTGACCAAAGCACATAAACCCAAGGTAAGTATAGTAGCAAGTCCTAGTTGCAATCTTGGAACACCCAATAAGAGGATAATATGCGACCATTTTAAACTACGTGGCATGTTCACCAATGCCAGGAGCCTGGCGGACAAGATGGGTGAACTAGAGATACTGTTGTACGAGGAGGATTTGGATTTTATGGGAATTTCAGAGATCTGGTTCAACAGCTCTCATGATTGGCTGGCAACCATTCAAGGGTATACCCTTTATCGCAAGGATAGAGAAGGTAAAAAAGGAGGAGGGGTATGCCTATATATCAAGAATAATGTACAAGTGAATGTGAGAGATGACATCATTAAGGGAGCTAGGGAGGAGGTGGAATCCTTATGGATAGAGCTCCAAAGGGATGAAGCTAAGGGGAAAATAATACTGGGAGTATGCTATAGGCCCCCTAACCTGAGGGAGGAAGGGGAGACAGATCTCCTATCACAAATTGGATTAGCAGCAAGGATGGGAAGTGTTATAATGGGGGATTTTAATTATCCATACATAGACTGGGTGGAGGGAACCACGCATTCATCTAAGGCTCGCCAGTTCCTAAATGTCTTGCAGGACAATTTTATGGGTCAGATGGTAGACGCACCAACTAGAAATAAAGCGTTACTGGATCTACTGATTACCAACAATACAGACCTGATCATGGATGTTGGCAACTTAGGTAACACCGATCACAGGTCAATTGACTTCAGTATAAATCACACAAATAGGAAACATAAGGGGAATACAAAGACACTGAATTTCAAATTTGGGGTCCTGTTATAAACACGGGAAACATGCACTACTTTACAGGCATACTATAGACACCCCCCAGGTACGAAATTTAAAGGAATATTTCACTTTTATTGTTTCACTTTAAGCATTATTAAAATCACTGCTCCCGAAAAAACAACCGTTTTTAAAACTTTTTTTGAATTGATACATGTCCCCTGGGGCAGGACCTGGGTCCCCAAACACTTTTTATGACAATAACTTGCATATTAACCTTTAAAATTAGCACTTTTGATTTTTCATGTTCGTGTCCCATAGACTTTAACGGTGTTCGCGTGTTCGAACAAATTTTTTGCCTGTTCGCATGTTCTGGATACGAACCGAACAGGGGGGTGTTCGGTCCATCCCTAGTTGTGAGTGTGGTATGGAATCTTAATTAAGATCTCAGTGTTTTATTTCTCAGTGCCTCCAACCTTACGGTAAATCAATTAATTTATGGGGTTTTCTTACCAAGGTATAAATATCTCCCAACAAAATTAATAAGTAAATAATTTGTCTTTATTAACCACTTGCCATCCGCGCTATAGCCGAAAGACGCCTACAGCGCGGACTTAATTTGCCGGGAGGGTATCCCTGGACGTCCTCCCATGCTTGAGCGGCCTGCGTGCCCTATGATCAGCGAGTCTATGAGACTCGGCTGATCACAGATCTGAGTAAGGGGTCGATCCCGACCCCTTGCCATGTGATCGGCTGTCAGCCAAGGACAACTGATCATGTGACGTAAACAGAGCCGGTAATCGGCTATTTTTTCTCCTCGCACTGGTAGTGTAAGGAGAAAAAAAAAAGTTGATCGCCAGTGGCTGCAAGAGGGACATCGGTCCCGATCGTGGAGAGGCTCCTGTGCCCACTAGCCTCACCTACCAGTGCTCACCAGCGCCACCTACCAGTGCCCACCAGCGCCACCTACCAGTGCCCACAATGCCACCCATCAGTGCCCACAGTGCATCATCACCAGTGCTGCATATCAATCACCCACCAGTGCCACCTACCAGTGCCCATCAGTGCCACCTACCAGTGCCCATCAGTGCCACCTGCAAGTGCCCATCAGTGCCACCTATCAGTGCCCATCAGTGACATCTATTAGTGCCACTCATCAGTGCCACCCACCAGTGCCACCCAGTGCCTACTTATCAGTGCCCATCAGTGTCATCTTATCTGTGCCTATCAGTATCACCTTATCTGTGCCCATCAGTGCAGCCTATCAGTGGCCATCAGTGCAGCCTCATCTGCGAATATCAATGAAGGAGAAAAATTACCCATTTGCAAAATTCTATAACAAACTATGAAACATACTTTTTATTTTTCAAAATTTTTTGTCTTTTTTTGTTTGTTTAGCAAAAAATAAAAACCCCAGTGGTGATTAAATACCACCAAAAGAAAGCTCCATTTGTGTGAAAAAAATGATAAAAATTTCATTTGAGTACAGTGTAGCATGACCGCGCAATTGTCATTCAAAGTGTGACAGCGCTGAAAGCTGAAAATTGATTTGGACAGGAGGGGGGTTTAAGTGCCCGGTAAGCAAGAGGTTAATTAACAAGTATATTTATACAATTTCATACAGAACTAGATTTTCTGGTGATTGATATTTCACACATACATTATCAAAACATCAACTGGGCAATGAAACAATATATCTAAATATTACTATTTACTCAGGGGAGCCCAAATTGGTCTATTGGAAAAATATGTGCGGTATTCGCGCTTTATATTCAAGAACACAATATCCCTTGTCGCTCGGGGAAACAGTCCTCTGAATTTCTCCGGCCGGAAGGAACCCAAAGTATGTCTCACGGAGTCAACAGAAAAATATTGCCAATTTGAAATATATATTAAACCAACAGAGCTACTATAATTAAATGGGGCAATGGAACTCTCCCTGGGACCACAGAAATTTAAATTGATGTAAACAAGTTTGTTTGAATTCCCCTAAACACGGCTACAATAATACACGGCTTAGACAATCAATATGGGCAGATGACAATGATACATTTTCCTACACACTGTATATGATAATATAAACACATCAATAGTATAATATAACCTCTACAATTATGAGAGAAAAAGATAATTCAGATTTAATGGTCTGTATCTTACTAACAGCTTAAAAGGGGAAGATGTCCGCCAATATCTAAGTACATCGAGTGGTTCCAGTCACAAGCAGGGCTGGACTGGGACAAAAATGAGGCCCTGGACTTCATCCTGACCGGCCCACTTTATTTTTGAAAACACACACAAAAACAGTATATAAACTATACGCAATTGCGCAAAAAAAACCATAAGTAAAAACATTCCACTGTAAGGCTCGGTTCACACGGGGGCGACCTAGCCGCCTGACAAGTCGCCTCCCGTTCTGTACAATGGAACTGTTCTAATCGGAGCGACGCAAGTTTCTCGGTGAGGCGACCTGCAAGTCGTGCCGCCTCTGGTGTGAACCGAGGCTAAGTATAAACGGCTTTTTTATTTTTATTCTTAATTTAGAAAAAAAGATGCATTCCAACATTACAGGCGCCTTTAGAATGACATATGTAAGTTACACTCCGTTCAATGGCAGGTGTCATAAAATAGGGAAAACAGTTATAAATAACATTTCAATCAATAACTTGTGGGAATCACAAACATAAAAAGACAGGGAAAAATCCACTCTAACATACAATGCAAATTAACAAGGCAGTATAAACGGCTAACCACCCAACAAGGTCCAAAATCACTGTTAGGGCCTATAGAAGAAGCTTAGAAAACAATCACCAGTGGTCAGCCATTAATGCATCAGTGACCAGTGGCAGTACATTAATTCATCATCAGTGACCATGACCAGCAGTGGCAGTACATTCATTCATCGGTGAAAGTGACCAGTAGTGGCAGTAGATTAATACATCAGTGGCAGTACATTGATTCATCAGTAACCATGACTAGCAGTGGCAGTACATTCATTTATCAGTGACCATGACCAGCAGTGGCAGTACATTCATTCATCAGTAACCATGACCAGCGGTGGCAGTACATTCATTCATCTGTGACCATGACCAGCAGTGGCAGTACATTAATTCATTCATCAGTGACCATGACCAGCAGTGGCAGTACATTAATTCATTCATCCGTGACCATGACCAGCAGTGGCAGTACATTCATCATTGACCATGACCAGCAGTGGCGGTACATTAATTCACCAGTAACCATGACCAGCAGTGGCAGTACATTACTTCATTCATCAGTGACCATGACCAGCAGTGGCAGTACATACATTCATCAGTGACCATGACCAGCAGTGGCAGTACATTCATTCATCAGTAACCATGACCAGCAGTGGCAGTACATTCATTCATTCATCAGTAACCATGACCAGCAGTGGCAGTACATTCATTCATTCATCAGTGATCAAGACCAGCAGTGGCAGTACATTCATTCAGTGACCAGGACCAGCAGTGGCAGTACATTCATTCATCAGTGACCAGGACCAGCAGCGACAGTACATTCATTTATTCATCAGTGACCATGACCAGCAGTGGCAGTACATTCATCAGTGACCATGACCAGCAGTGGCAGTACATTCATTCATCAGTAACCATGACCGGCAGTGGCAGTAGATTAATACATCAGTGGCAGTAAATTCATTCATCAGTGATCATGACCAGCAGTGGCAGTACATTAATTCATCAGTAACCATGACCAGCAGTGGCAGTAAATTCATTCATCAGTGACCGTGACCAGTAAATCCATTCATCTGTGACCAGTAAATTAATTCATCTGTAACCATGACCAGTAAATTCATTCATCAGTGACCAGTAAATTCATTCATCCGTGACCAGTGCAGGACATTAATACATCAGTTACTATGACCAGTGGCAGTACATTTACCCCCTTTCCCTGCCATGCTGCATATTAAAAAAAATCACAGACAGAAACAGTTCTTAATCTGCAGACTGCAGTCAGATGGATGCATTTCGTATGGCATCAGCTTAATTTAGCTTAGTGCTTTCTTACTTGTGAATACGATAGATACTACACACTGACTGTGCTGCTGTCTGAACTTGTATGAAGTTGTTGGTTACTCCTTGGCGGCGCTGGCTCCTCTAGGTTGCAGCAGCTCCCTACGCTCCTCATATGATAATCCCCTCCTGCCTCCGGCCGTGAGTGATGTCACGCCGCCGGGATGGGGCTGTAAACTTAAGGGGGAGGGAAGTCGTGGCAGCGATGATGGCTATTGGCTGGCGCCGCCGCCGGGTGCAGGAGCGCTAGCGTAAATGTGACATCCACACAGACAGCCTCAGAGAGCGAGTGACACTGACAGTGACAACCGGCCCACTATGCCATCGGCCCACCGGGAAACTCCTGGTAGTCCCGATGGCCAGTCCATCCCTGGTCACAAGGTCCAGCAAGATGGGGAGTCAAATAGCAGACTTCTTGATCGTCTAGGGGTGTATCTAGTGTGTGGGTCTGTGATCCTTTCTCTATGGCCCTCACAACCTTTATACCATCTTGGGACAATAAGCTCATAAAATTATTATAAGTTGAGCCCAGAAGGATTGGCTCATTCTCCATTGGTTGGGGAATTCTAATGATTTACCTGGTAAATTTAGGTAATATCATCTACAGCCACTAGGTGTGTCTGAGGACAGAAAATGTGTTCTAAACTTTTTTGTTAAAAGAAAGAATGTTTTCTTTTATGATGGGCATTTATCTATATTCTGGGGATGTGAAAATATGTAATATATCTATACTGTTTAGGGACCCCCAGCAATTGGTACAAAATATAACACATTTAGTATAAATGTGATTAATTAATATCACACACAATGGATATTTATATGAACAACTGAATGACTCCTGTTTATCCTATGCAAACCTATTTGTCTTCAGATAACATATGTAATATGGGTATTTTCATATAGATGCGGTCACGGTTTCTATGTCTTTACCACCATGATGGGTATCTAAACACAATTCTTCATTTGTACTATATTAAAATATATTTCTACTTTTAGGATCACATATATCTACAATGCCACATGTACACAGGTTTTTAGTGTTTTCTCACAGCGTCTGAAATGAACCTTGAACATTTCAGACACATTTCTATTATTTACTATTCCGATATTGGTGTCTTAATTGTCCTTTTAGTGTAACATTAGCTTTGCATCTCAGTCATTGTCTGAGGGACCGCTTGAGTCAACATTGGGGTTGACTAAGGATATAATTTGATCCTTGGAAACAGTGGGGTTATTTATCCACTCTATTTTCGTTAATCGAAGACTTTGTGACTTGGCTTTGGAAACAAAAATTTTGTCCCTTTTCAGCTGGTTTGGGTAAGATGACATTAGTGTTCATGTTTACTCAGCTTCAATACAGGATTCTGTTTCTTGATTTTAGCCTTTCAATGGGTTGTATAACTTAGTCAACTATTTCTATTGGGAGGAGAAGTGCTCTCTTGGAGCGCTGACTCAGTTTAAAGTCTAAATGAAAAAATATGATATTTTGATGTGTCTCCGCCACGACAAAATTAAATAAGGGCACTAGCCAATGCATCCTATTGAGTAATATATTTAGAAGAGCAAACAAAAGTCCTGGATGGCTTAACTCTGATGTAAAAATGCATATAAAAGCAAAGGAGAAGGTCTTCAAAAAATACAAGGTTGAAGGATCATCATCAGCATTTAGACTTTATAAAGAATGCAACAAGAAATGTACGGGTGCGATAACGACGGCTAAGATAGAACATGAAAGACACATAGCGGAGGAGAGCAAAAAATATCCCAAGAAATTCTTTAAGTATGTAAACAGTAAAAAAGGGAGGACAGACCATATTGGCCCTATAAAGAATGAGGAAGGAAATCTGGTTACAAAGGATGGGGAGATGGCAAAAGTATTGAATTTATTCTCCTCAGTCTTCACGAGGGAATCGGGGGGGCTTCAGTAAACAAAACTGCAGTGTTTATCCTCATGACTAGGGATGAGCCGAACACCCCCAGGTTCGGTTCGCACCAGAACCTGCGAACGGACCGAAAATTTGCACGAATGTTAGAACCTCATTGATGTCTATGGGACTCGAACGTTCGAAATCAAAAGTGCTCATTTTAAAGGCTAATTTGCATGGTATTGTCCTAAAAAGGGTTTGGGGACCCGGGTCCTGCCCCAGGGGACATGTATCAATGCAAAAAAAACTTTTAAAAACGGCCGTTTTTTTGGGAGCAGTGATTTTAATGATGCTTAACCACTTCCCGCCCGCCCTATAGCGGATTGACGTCCGGGAAGTGGTTCTGTTGGGCCTTAGGCACTGGTGGCGGCGCCCAGAACCAAAAATGTTCTTACAAGCTATCAGCGTGATCATTGAGGAGGAAGAGGATAATTACTCAGGATAGTCACTCAGCATCAGCATTGGCAGTCTTTGAAGGGATCTGAGATTTCAAAAAAAATTATTCAGTTACATCAGCATCAGGTGCTTGGTAGCTGGTGGTGATCCAAGACTGATTCACTTTTATGAAGGTCAGTCGATCGACCGAGTCGGTGGACAGACGCACCCTGTGATCGGTTACAAAGCCTCCAGCAGCACTGAATGTGCGTTCCGAAAGAACGTTGGATGCAGGACAGGCCAGTAGCTCAATTGAATACTGTGCAAGCTCTGGCCAGTGATCCATCCTCAAGACCCAGTAACCCAGAGGATTTTCGGTGGGAAAGGTGTCCAAGTCAGATCTTGTCCCTAGGTATTCCTGCACCATGTAAAACAGACGCTGGCGATGGTTGCTGGAACCGATCATACCTTGGGGCTGCGGACTAAAAAATTGTCTGAACGCATCGGTCAGATGGCCACCTTTTCCACCGCTCCTTATTTGACTGATCGAAGCCTCAGCAACACGTTGTCCAGAAACAGGAGTTTGTAACCTCCCAGTCTCTGGGAACGCGTTGCACAGACCTTTCTGCAAGGCCTCCCGAAGATGTTTCATCCTCTGCTCCCTCTGCGACGACAAGATAAGGTCTGCAACCTTACCCTTGGAAAGTGGATCAAGGAGGGTTGCCAGCCAGTATTGGTGCTTCTCCTTGATACCACAAATACGAGGATCCTTACGCAGGCTTTGCAGGATCAGGGAGGCCATGCAGCGTAGGTTTGCTGAGGCATTCGGTCCGGAGTCCTCTGGGTCACTAAGGACAACATGGTCCGCAGCCACCTCCTCCCAGCCACGTACAAGTCCATGTGTTTCTTGGGACTGATCCCTTAAAGACTGCTGCTGATGCTGAGTACCAGGCTCCACCTCCATACTGACACAATCCTCCTCCTCCTCCTCCTCTTCCTGTGTGATCGGCGGGCATGCAGGAACACTGTCTGGATAAAGGGGGCCTTGAGAGCTAAGGAAGTCCTTCTCTTCCTGCCTCTGTTCTGCCTCAAGTTCCCCATCCATTATTCCACGCAGCGTGTGCTCCAACAGGTGGACAAGGGGGACAGTGTCACTGATGCATACACTGTCACTGCTCACCATCCTCGTGGCCTCCTCAAATGGTAACAGGACAGTGCATGCATCCCTGATCATGGCCCATTGGTGTGGGGAAAAAAAACAAGCTCCCATGACCCTGTCCTGGTGCCATAGTCGCACAGGTACTCATTGATGGCCCTCTGCTGCGTGTGCAGCCGCTTTAGCATGGCCAACGTTGAGTTCCACCTGGTGGGCATGTCACAGATTAGGCGGTTGTTGGGCAGGTTAAACTCCTTTTGGAGGTCCGCCAGCCGAGCACTGGCATTATATGACCGGCGGAAATGCACACAGACTTTCCTGGCCTGCCTCAGGACATCCTGTAAGCCCGGGTACCTGCCCAAGAACCGCTGCACCACCAAGTTAAGGACGTGAGCCAAACAGGGCACATGGGTCATTTGTCCCTGTCGGAGGGGCAGAGAGGAGGTTGGTGCCATTGTCGCAAACCACCATTCCTGCCTTAAGGTGGCGTCAACCACCTCTGAACCTGCCCCTGCTGACAGAACCTCTGCCCCAGTGTGGCTCCTGTCCCCCAAGCATACCAGCTCAAGCACCGCATGGCATCTTTTGGCCTGCGTACTTGCGTAGCCCCTTGAACACCTATGGAGCACCACTGGTTCCAAGGACAAAGCACAGGAAGAGGCCATGGAGGAAGAAGAAGAGGAGGGTGTGGAGGAGAGAGGTGTGTCACAATCATTAGTAGTGGCATTTTGGAGGCGTGGTGGCAGAACAACCTCCAACACTACTGGACCTTGTCCTGCATCCTTCCCAGCTGCCAGCAGAGTCACCCAATGCGCGGTGAAACTTAGGTAACGTCCCTGTCCATGCCTGCTGGACCATGAGTCAGCGGTAATATGCACCTTACCGCTGACCGCCCCTGTCCAGCGAGGCCAAGACATTGCCTTCCACATGCCGGTAGAGAGCCGGAATCGCCTTCTGTAAGAAAAAGTGGCATTTGGGTACCTGCCACTGAGGAACCTCACATTCCACAAACTCACGGATAGGGGCAGATTCTACCAACTGAAAAGGCAGCAGTTGAAGTGCTAGCAATTTTGCCAAGCTAGCATTCAACCGCTGGGCATGTGGATGGCTGGGAGCAAACTTCTTTCGGCGGTGCAGCAGCTGGGGCAGGGAAATTTGCCTGGTACAATCTGACGTCGTTGTACCGAAAGCAGATTGCCCCCAAGTACTTGGCTGTGACACACCTAATTCTACACCTTCATTCCTCTCAGGTCTCAGAGAGGACTGAAGGTATAGGGGGGTTGGAGATCTCAGCTGATGAGGAGCAAGGAGAGGTCCTCTTTGTTCTTTGGTGTGGGTCTTTTAGATACGCTTGCCAACGAACTGCATGGCAGGTCAACATATGTCTGGTCAAGCATGTGGTGCCCAAGCGGGAGATGTTTTGGCCATGCGAGATACGCTTGAGACATATGTTGCAAATAGCAGCGGTGCGATCTGATGCACTCGTCTCAAAAAAGGCCCACACCAAAGAACTTTTTGAATAACGCGCAGAGACTGCAGCGCCCTGCACATGCAGAGCTTTGGGGTGTGATGCAGTCAGTGTGCTGCCCTTAGGCTGGCCCCTGGAGGGCATCCTGCCTCGTTGGTGATGTGTCTCCTCCTCTCTCCTATCAGGCACCCACGTTGAGTCAGTGACCTCATCATCCCCTCCCTCCTCATCACTGGAGCAAACCTGGCAGTATGCTGCAGCAGGGGGAACATGACTGCCAGATTGCTGTCCTTCTTGGGCACCCCCTCTGTCCGTGCTCACGTTACTGCCTTCATCTAGCTCAGTATCATCATCAGAGCCTTCCAAATGCTGGGCATCCTCCTGGAGCATGTACCCAACACTGTGGTCAAACAGTTCGAGGGACTCCTCAGGAGGACATGGTGGGGCTAGGGAAGGAGTCACTGATGACATTGAGCCGAGGGAAGAGGCTGCGTTGGCAGCTGCTTTGCCAGACAAAGTACCCTGAGCATGGGTGAGAGAGGATGAGGAGGATGAGGGCGGCTTGGTCATCCACTCGACCAAGTCTTCCGCATGTTGCGGCTCAACACGGCCAGCTGCGAAAAAAGGCCAAGCGTGTCCCACGACCACGTGCTGATGAGGATGCACCGTCTCCACGACCAGCACTGTTGCCTCTAGACACAGAGCCTGCTTGCCCTCTTTTATTGGCTTGTGACTGTCTGCCTCTTCTTGTTGGCCTTCCAGACATACTAATGGCCTGTAGCTGCACTAAACTGGGATATACCGTATTTATCGGCGTATAACACGTGCCGGCGTATAACACGCACCCCAAGTTTAGGAGAGAATTTTAAGGAAAAAAACTTTTAGGAGGGAAGTTTAAGGAAAAGAAACTTACATTAAAATGCCCATCAATGCAGCCTCATCAGTGTTCATCTGCAGCCTTGTTAGTGTCATTGCAGCCTTTTCAGTGTCAGTGCAGCCTTGTCAGTGCAGCCTTGCGTCAGTGCAGCCTTGCGTCAGTGCAGCCTTGTCCCCAGTGCAGCCTTGTCAGTGCAGCCTTGTCCCCAGTGCAGCCTTGTCAGAGCAGCCTTGTCCCCAGTGCAGCCTTGTCCCCAGTGCAGCCTTGTCCCCAGTGCAGCCTTGTCAGTGCAGCCTTGTCCCCAGTGCAGCCTTGTCAGTGCAGCCTTGTCCCCAGTGCAGCCTTGTCCCCAGTGCAGCCTTGTCCCCAGTGTCCATGCCTCCTGCCGCCGCCATACACATGGTAGTAGTTTTAAATATGGCGCCGCGGAGTTCGGAGGGACTCGGCGCCGGCGGAAGTGAATGAACGCCGCCGAGATACACATAGCCGAGGGTTCTCGGCTCTTTCCGGCGCCGCTCACAGTCCCGCCCAGTCCCGCCCTATGATGGACATAACACAGGTCCAATGGCGGGACTGGGCGTGACTGTGAGCGGCGCCGGAAAGAGCCGAATACACCCGACTATGTGTATCTCGGCTCTGTGATTTCCCTCCGAACTCCGCGGCGCCATATTTGAAACTACTCGCTATGTGAATGTCGGCGGCGATCGCCGACATTCACATAGCGATAGCGGGGATCGGCGTATAACACGCACCCATGACTTTCCCCTGATTTTAAGGGGAAAAAAGTGCGTGTTATACGCAGATAAATACGGTATATATATATATATATATATATATATATATATATATATATATATATATATACTGCAGCTAGCAAAATCAGCTGCCTGCCTGTAGTATGAGAACACCACCAACCTTCTACAGGTAGCTTTAGCTGAACACTGTGCAGAGCTCACAAAAAACTAACTTGTAGCTTATTTAGCTGCCTGCGGTAATGATAGGATCAGGAAAACACCACCAACCTTCTACAGGTAGCTTTAGGAGAACACTGTGCAGAGCTCGCCAAAAACTAATTTGTAGCTTATTTAGCTGCCTGTGGTAGTGATAGGATCAGGAAAACACCACCAACCTTCTACAGGTAGCTTTAGGTGAACACTGTGCAAGCTCGCACTACAATAACTTGTAGCTTATTTAGCTGCCTGCGGTAGTGATAGGATCAGGAAAACACCACCAACCTTCTACAGGTAGCTTTAGGTGAACACTGTGCAGAGCTCGCCAAAAAATAACTTGTAGCTTATTTAGCTGCCTGCGGTAGTGATAGAATCAGGAAAACACCACCAACCTTCTACAGGTAGCTTTAGGTGAACACTGTGCAGAGCTCACCAAAAAATAACTTGTAGCTTATTTAGCTGCCTACGGTAGTGATAGGATCAGGAAAACACCACCAACCTTCCACAGGTAGCTTTAGGTGAACACTGTGCAGAGCTTGCCAAAAAATAACTTGTAGCTTATTTAGCTGCCTGCGGTAGTAATAGGAACAGGCTCTGGACCCCTCTCCTCCCCACTACAAAGGGTTAGGGAATTTAAATATCTTGGAGTTGTGATCACTAGGAATCTCTCTGATTTTATTGTAAAAAACCTGACCCCTGTCCTGAACACCCTACGTTCGAAATGTGCTGCCTGGGAGAATCTTCCTCTGAATCTTCTGGGTCGCATTAGTCTCCTTAAGATGATGATACTGCCCAAATTTAACTATCTGTTTAGGAATTGCCCGGTCTGGGTCCCCGCCTCGTTTTTTAGGGAGATTGACCGTATAATGGGTTCCTTTATTTGGTCGGGGAGAAACCCTAGGTTGGCACCTACTACGTTATGTTTACCTGCAGATTTGGGCGGACTTGCCCTCCCAAATTTCCAGTTATATTTTTGGGCAGCCATGTTGGTGACGGTACACTGGTGGTTCCAGGGTTCTAGATCCAATGTGGCAACCTGTCTCGAGGCGAATATTCTGGGTTCCCTGACGGACCTTCGGAATTTTCCCTATAGAGGACCCAAGGCATATTGTGAGATCCCTGGGCCTACTAGAGCAACTTGGAGAGTATGGGAAGCGGCTAGGCGCAGATACTTGAGACCTGGCCAATTGTCTCCAGCTCATCCCCTATGGGGGAACCCACGACTTAAACACTTCCGTATGATACCGGACCCACAGGTGTGGGCTATATACGGTGTAACCTTGTTGGAACACGTAATGTCTGGGGGTCAACTGCTCCCCTTGCATGAGCTTACGGCTAAATTTGGACTGCCCCGTTGGATGGGGTTCCGGTACCTACAGCTGAGACATGCGGCCAGGGCTCAATTCCCGCAAACTCCCCTGTTACAGACGGACCCCATCGAAGATCTCCTATCTCCTGGAGACTTGTCTAAACCCCTATCCTCAATATATAATGCGTTGCTGGGAAGAGATTCCCCTAAGATTAATGAATTATGGGAAAGATGGCGGGCTGATATCCCGTCGCTGGATAGGGAGGGATGGGAGGACTGTCTGGAGTATGGCCCGAAATTAATGATAGCATCCAAGGACAAACTGATTCAAGTTAAAGTTATACACAGGGTCTACTATACCCCGCAGAGGCTCCATCGCATATTTCCTGAGAGAGACCCCATGTGTCCTAAATGCAAAGTCCATATAGGCACATTTATACATATGTTCTGGGAGTGCCCAGTTGTTGCACTATTTTGGACTAAGATTGTAGGTGAAGACTCTGTGGAGGGACTACTCACTGCTAGGGTCATAGATAGACCCCTCTCCTCCCTATATTTTCATCTGTCCGTAGCTCCATTGAAAAAACTTGAAAAAACTCATGATAGATGGAAAGTAGATATCCCAGATCTGACAGAGGAGGAATGGGAGTCCTGTGTATCATCCTTTGTCACTAATATGATCTCAGCCAGAGACCGTTTTATGCAGGTCAAGTTCCTCCACAGGGCCTATTATACTCCAAAGCGATTGACACTTATGAATCCTAACACTCCCGTGGCCTGTCCTAGGTGTGGTCAGAGTTCTGCTGCATTCTTTCATATGATATGGTCCTGTCCTCGCCTTGGGGATTACTGGCTTGGGATAGCTGACACCCTTAGACGGGTTACCTCTCTGGAACTGGTCACAAACCCCAAATTGATGCTGCTCAATGTCTTTGACTCTAGGGTAAGGGGTAAATACACTAGACTATTTTTAAATTATGCCACATTTTACGCTCGTAGAGAGATATTTCTTCACTGGAAGGACAATGCCCCACCCACAGTATCCTTATGGCACCTTAAATTGAACTCGGTGCTACCATTGTATAAACTTACCTATACTAACCGAAACTGTCCTGCCAAATTTGACAAGATATGGTCGGGTTGGATAGATGCGTGGGGTACATTGGGGGAGGATGACCACCGCGATGAGGCTGTTGGACCCGCCCGATAATGGTTTACCACTATTTTAATTTTCTGATTGTTTAACCCTGCTTTGAGTACTGTGAACCTAGCAAGATGGATGTGGTCCTTCCCCGGCCCCCCCCCTCTCTCCCCCCCCCTTCTCTCCCCCTCCCCTACTCCCCCCCCCCTCATCTCCTAATGTGATGTAACTAGACACCTCTGCACTTTTTTTTTACATACTGTTCAAGATGTCGCTCACTTGTTTTGTGACAACTTATGTGATAATACTTCTGTGTACAACTGTGTATATGCATCGCTTGTATTGTAAACATTGAATAAACAATTTTTTTTGTTAAAAAAAAAAAAAAAAAGATTGTAGGTGAAATCAACTCCAGATTGCAGACCTCTATTCCGCTCTTGCCGGCCATGGCGTTGTTGGGGATACATGATGATGAGCAGAGGCCGTATCATCTTAAATTACTGATTTCCTTCCTTCTCTTCTATGCCAAAAAAGAAATACTTATGAAATGGATAGATTCTTCCCCTCCATCCTTTTCAGCCTGGGAGGCACAGATTGAGGCAGTGATCCCCATGTATAAAATGACATATATAAACCGTGGCTGTCCGTGAAAATTTGAAAAAGTTTGGGCTCCGTGGATGGCCTCGTAGAGAAACATTCAGTTCACTACGTTTATTTGCCCCAATAAGGAAGGGTTTTGGAGGGTGGAAGGTGGATGGTACTTGTTGAGAATGGTACTATTAACCTTATGTATTGTTTGCGGGTTTTGCATATTAATTTCCCTATCCTCAAATATGTAATCTACGTATGTAGTGTACTCTACTCTGTTGAATGGTATTCTGTAACTCTGATTATCTATTACAATAATAAAGTACCACTGTTTTTGTTAAAAAAAAAAGTAATAGGAACAGGAAAACACCACCAACCTTCTACAGGTAGCTTTAGCTGAACACTGTGCAGAGCTCGCAAATTGTAGGTTTAGCTGGACACTGTGAAGAGGACGCACTACACTAACTTGTAGCTTTAGCTGAACACTGTGCAGAGGTCGCACTACACTAACTTGTAGTTTTCGCTGAACACTGTGAGGAGGACACACTACACCAACTTGTAGCTTTAGCTGAACACTGTGAGGAGGACGCACTGCCCTAACTTGTAGCTTTAGCTGAACACTGTGCAGAGGTCACACTAAACTAACTTGTAGCTTTAGCTGAACACTGTGAGGAGGACTCACTACACTAACTTGTAGCTTTAGCTGAACACTGTGCAGAGGTCTCACTACACTAACTTGTAGTTTTAGCTGAACACTGTAAGGAGGACGCACTACACTAACTTGTAGCTTTAGCTGAACACTGTGCAGAGGTCGCACTACACTAACTTGTAGTTTTAGCTGAACACTGTGAGGAGGACGCACTACCCTAACTTGTAGCTTTAACTGAACACTGTGCACTACACTAACTTGTAGTTTTACCTGAACACTGTGCAGAGGTCACACTAAACTAACTTGTAGCTTTAACTGAACACTGTGAGGAGGACGCACTGCACTAACTGTAAATAGTCCAGTTGCCTTACTGTGGTACTAATAGGATCAAAAGAACACCAGCAATTTTCTTCAGGTAGCTGTAAACACTGTAACAAGACAAGCCTGCCTGTCAGTAGGAAGATAACAGGAACGGATCTAGCTAAACTGAATACAGTGTATATACATATATATACAACACCTGGGATGCATATATATATACACAGTACACTGTAAGTGCAGCTAACTCCCTGACTGTCCTGCCTAATCTAGCTAACTCAAATGAAATGACGCTGTGTCTCTCTCTCTCTCTCTCTCTCTCTAAGCACGCCGGAACACACTACACAGGGCCGCCGTGCAGGCGGCCTTATATAGTGTGGGGCGTGTTCTAAACCCCCTGAGCCATAATTGGCGAAAGCCACCCTGGCTTTGGCCAATTACAGCTCTCTCTACCGACGATGGGTTCGACTCGAACACGAAGCTCATCCCTACTCATGACACATCACAGGAAGCACCTCCATGGTTAACAGAGGACAGAATTAAAATTAGACTTGGGAAACTTAACATTAATAAATCACTGGCACCAGATGGCTTGCACCCGAGAGCACTTAGGGAACTCAGTCAAGTAATTGCCAGACCACTGTTCCTAATTTTTACTGACAGTCTACTGACTGGAATGGTACCAGCTGATTGGAGAAAAGCCAATGTAGCACCAATATTTAAAAAGGCCCCAAAATACATCCCTGGGAATTACAGACAAGTTAGCCTAACATTAATAGTATGTAAACTCTTGGAGGGGATGATAAGGGACTATATACAAGATTTTAGTAATGAGAAAGGTATCATTAGTAGTAATCAGCATGGATTCCTGAAGAATCATTCTTGCCAAACCAATCTATTAACATTTTATGAGGAGGTGAGTTGCCATATAGATAAAAGAAGGCCCGTAGACGTGGTGTATCTGGATTTTGCAAAAGCATTTGACACAGTCCCCCATAAACATTTACTGTACAAAATAAGGTCCGTTGGCATGGACCATAGGGTGAGCACTGAGTACATGGATTGAAAACTGGCTACAAGGGCGAGTTCAGAGAGTGGTGATAAATGGGGAGTACTCGGAATGGTCAGGGGTGGGTAGTGGGGTCCCCCCGGGGTTCTGTGCTGGGACCAATCCTGTTTAATTCATTCATAAATGACCTGGAGGATGGAGTAAACAGTTCAATCTCTGTATTTGCAGATGATACTAAGCTGAGCAGGGCAATAACCTCTCCGCAGGATATGGAAACCTTGCAAAAAGATCTGAACAAATTAATGGGGTGGGCAACTACATGGCAAATGAGGTTCAATGTAGAAAAATGTAAAATAATGCATTTGGGTGGTAAAAATATGAATGCAATCTATACACTAGGGGGAGAACCTCTGAGGGAATGTAGGATGGAAAAGGACCTGGGGTCCTAGTAGATGATAGGCTCAGCAATGGCATGCAACGCCAAGCTGCTGCTAACAAAGCAATCAGAATATTGGCATGCATTAAAAAGGGGATTAATTCCAGAGATAAAACAATAATTCTCCCGCTCTACAAGACTCTGGTCCAGCCGAACCTAGAGTATGCTGTCCATTTCTGGGCACCAGTCCTCAGGAACGATGTACTGGAAATGGAGTGAGTACAAAGAAGGGCAACAAAGATAATAAAGGGTCTGGAGGATATTAGTTATGAGGAAAGGTTGCGAGCACTGAACTTATTCTCTCTGGAGAAGAGATGCTTGAGAGGGGATATGATTTCAATCTACAAATACCGTACTGGTGACCCCACAATAAGGATAAAACTTTTTCGCGGAAGGGAGTTTAACAAGACTCGTGGCCACTCATTAAAATTAGAAGAAAAGAGGTTTAACCTTAAACTACGTAGAGGGTTCTTTACTGTAAGAGCGGCAAGGATGTGAAATTCTCTTCCACAGGCGGTGGTCTCAGCGGGGAACATCGATAGTTTCAAGAAACTATTAGATAAGCACCTGAACGACCACAACATACAGGGATATACAAGGTAATACTGACATATAATCACACACACAGGTTGGACTTGATGGACTTGTGTCTTTTTTCGACCTCACCAACTATGTAACATGTGTTTTTTTTTAATGTTTGTATTTATATGGGCAGCACAGTGGTTAGCACTTCTGCCTATCAGCACTAGGGTTCGAATCCCAACCTTGGCAATACCTTCACAGAGTTTGCATGTTCTCTCTGTGCCTGTGTGGGTTTCCTTTGGGTACTCTGGTTTCCTCCCACACTCCAAAGATATGCTGGTAGGTTAATTGGCTCCTGTCTAAATTGACCCTAGTATGTATAAATGTGAGTTAGGGACCTTAGATTGTAAGCTCCTTGAGGGCAGGGACCGATGTGAATGTATAATATATATGTAAAGTGCTGCATAAATTGATGGCGCTATATAAGGTACCTGTAATAATAATGTTTTAAAATAGTACAAAGTGGAGAAAAAAGGTGGAGAAAGGAAATCAAGTGGGTAAGAGAGTAAAAACAAACTGGTATCACAAGTACAAGTGTAACCATTATTTAGGATTTAACCTGTTCCCACCATTCATATGCATTTATGGTCTGGCAGGACAGCTGGGCTCTAAAGTGGAGCTTCGCCCTAAAAGGGATACTTCGCTTTATCTCCTTCTCCCTCCCTCCCTCCTCTCTTTAGGGAGCAGGTCCCTGGTATTGACAATACCCGCTGCTATTTTTTTCTGTAATCGCCTAGGGGATCTCAGCACCCTCCCACCGCCACCCCCTAGGACACCTCACAGGTTGCATGAGGCTGTGGCTCCATTCACAAAGTGCAGAGTGACTTGCACATGCACAGTGGGGAGCCGGCTGTGACTCTGCTAGGAGTCACAGCTGATTTCCCACAGTAAACATGGCAGCACCAGGGACCTGAAGACTGGCGAAGAACCAGGCTGGCTGAGGACAGCACTGGATCCCTGGACAGGTAAGTGGCATTTTATTAAAAATCAGCAGCTTGATATTTGTAGCTGCTGACTATTATTTTTTTTTTCAAGAGACTGAAGAACCTCTTTAACTGCTTGCCGTCCAGCCGCCATCATTATACTGCGGCAGGTTGGCTCTTCTGGACGAATCACCGTAAGTGTACGCTGGCCACTTTAAGAGCTCTAGGGGGTGTGCGCGTACCCGCGGCGTGACGCTGGAGCCAATGCGCATTGAGTAAAATATATAGAAGAATAAATATTGGCCAAAACTGATGAAGAAGTTTTTTTTTTGGTGATATTTATTCTAGCAAAAAGTTAAAAATATTGTTTTTTTTTTCAAAATTGTCGCTCTTTTTTGTTTATAGTGAAAAATAAAAACCGCAGAAGTAATCAAATAACACCAAAAGAAAGCTCTATTTGTGGTAAAAAAAGGATGCCAATTTTGTTTGGGTACAGCGTCGAATGACCGCGCAATTATCAGTTAAAGCGACGCAGCGCCGTATCGCAAAAAATGGCCTGGTCAGGAACTGGGCAAATCCTTCCGGGGCTGAAGTGGTTAATGCCCAGTCACCGCACATATGTGTCCATGGGAAACAGCCATTCTGTGCCGAGAGCATGCTTACTGCATGCTCTCATAACAGTGACTAAGCTCCTGCCCATTTTGGATATCTACTTAAAAGGTACATTTGTGGCAACTTAAATTGTTATTAATTAATTTTTTTACACTTTCATTAGGGACTAATTATTAGAAAAAGTTCTGGATTGTCTAGTATTCCCAGAAGGCAAAAGTATGGGAATGTAATAACAGGGAACTTAAATGTAGATTGCATTCATTTTTGGTGGTATATAACTACATAGGATAATCTCTGGAAATCACAAGCATTATGATGTGTGTTAAAGCAGGAGTGCCCAACTGCTGGCCATCTGATGTGGCCCGCGACCATCTGCTCAGGGATGGTGGGTCAGCAAGCCCAGATCGCAGGTTCCCAACTCACCATCCCAGAGCATCAGTGTTGCAAATGGAGCAAGCGCTAGAGGAAGCATGGCTGTGGAGGGAGCAAAGCAGCATAAGCAGATGCTTCCTGTATAGTGCCGGCTCCTGTCCCAGGCGGAGTGGTACCAATTGCACTTTGCCTTGGACAGCAACAGCCAGCAATATCTGTAGCAAGGGAGATTCCTGAATGGAAGATTATTATTAAAGGTCCGTTTAGATTATAAAATCACATTGTGTATATGGGCATAGCTCTTCTGCAGTGGTTACCGGGCTGCTTTCAAACTGATCTGCAGGTGCATTGCAGTGCACCAGCGGGTTACCTGTACTGAACCATAGACTTCTGTTATTACCTGTGAGTTTGGTGTGCTTTCTGAAAGTGCACCACACCTGCAAGATATAATAGACGTCTATGGCCAAGTGAAGCTAACCTGCAGGAAAGCCATAGGTGCACTGCGCTGCACGCGCAGTGCGGGTAAACCACAGCGTATCAGTGTGAAAGCAGCTTTAGATCCCTTTCACACAATTGGTCCGGTCAGATCCGCCTGTCTGTTTTTCAGTCGGACCCTCTATTCACCTCTATGGAGCGGCAGATGTAAACAGGCTTGTGTCTTTTTACACCTGCCTACCTCCAATCCGATCCGCTAAAAAAACCAGAAGGGGATCCGTCCCCTTCCATCTGGGCAGATCAGAGAAGAGCATATGTAAAGTAGAGCTCTCCTCCAACTGCTCCGCTCATTGTGGCCCAAGACTCGTTACCAAGTCACTGAAGTGGCTCTCGCTCTTCAAAAGGTCAGGCACCTCTGTGTCAAAGTTTATTTATTCATTCCATCTCTATGCTTTTATCATCAGTTACAATCTGAGAAGTAAATAAATGATAAGAATAGGTAGTTTCTTTAGATAATAGAGAGCGAGTGTAGAGACCTTTGTCAGCGAAGATTGTAACTATTCTACCAACAATGAATGGCCTCGTGTTTGAACAATGCGCCTGATTTGTTTATACCAGTATTGCATAGAAGGAGGAAGCTTGAATAAGATAGATCATGAAATAGTAGAGTGTGTCCTTGGAGAATAGATTGCAATGCTATTTATTCCCATACAGTATGATGTATGTCTGGAATAAAAGGAAATTATGTGTGTGTGTATTTGTATGTGTGTGTGTGTATATATATATATATGTGTATATATATATATATATATATATATATATAAAAGAAAATAAGACCTAGCGTGACATGCTCCTCTACTTTTGGATGCTGCAATGCAGGCTTCTTCAGACATGGAAGCCTGCTCACTGCTGGATATCCGGTCTGCACATTATCAGGGGTCAGAGCCTGGGCCAGTGGCATACACTAAGCCTTATCTGGAGGCCATTGAACAGCGTAAAGCAGCATTGATGACCAGAATAGATCACCTGCCTTGGAATGCATGCCTATCAGGATTCGGAATGATGTAGACGGATATAGGGGCTGTCTCTCTGAGACTGAATCTTGTATTTCTGAGGTGGAAGATGTCTCTGCCTCTCCAACGTATAGTTAAACTGCTAGCAATAAAGGCGCCCGAATAATGTTCCTCTGCATCCCTTCCTGGTATAGTTCTCAAATTTTTGAGACAGGAACATGGCCTGGCAACTGCATGCAAGCTTCCCAAGATCCCATATGAAAATATTAAACCCCTGCTGTTTCCAGATTTTGCTGCTGAAACACAAACTACGCAGATTCATTATGGAGGTGAGAAAGTGGTTGCAAAAGCTTGGTATTTTTTTAAAGCATATACAAAATAATGGCACTATTAGGTTTTTAACAGCCTGCTTGCAGCCAGCAAATGGTTGGACTCTGTAAAGTGAGATGCCTACATGGGTCCTGCAGCTGCGCTTCCCTGTTTTCCTGAAGTTTTATGGGTGCCTTTTTTTCAGATAACTATCCTGAACTTCAAGTTGTGTATTGTGAAGTGGTTGGGGGCAGGCCTGGATTTACTCCCTTTGCCGCCCCAAGGCCGGGTCCTTCAATGCCGCCCCCCCCACACACACACACACCATCATTCTCGTCCTTTATCGATGACTGCAACAATAGATCAATTAAAAACATATCCCCACTATATACTCCCCCCTCTATCATCTCTATATACACCCCTCTATCGTCTCTATATACTCCCCTCTATCGTCTCTATATACACCCATCTATCATCTCTATATACATCCCTCTATCATCTCTATATAAACCCCCCTCTATATACAGGTATACAGGCAGGCTAGGACGTATATAGGCAGGCTAGGATGGAATACAGGCAGGCTAGGACGGTATACAGGCAGGCTAGGACGGTATACAGGCAGGCTAGGACAATATACAGGCAGGCTAGGACAATATACAGGCAGGTTAGGACAGTATACAGGCAGGCTAGGATGGAATACAGGCAGGCTAGGATGGAATACAGGCAGGCTAGGACGGTATACAGGCAGGCTAGGACGGTATACAGGCAGGCTAGGATGGTATACAGGCAGGCTAGGACAATATACAGGCAGGCTAGGACGGTATACAGGCAGGCTAGGACGGTATACAGGCAGGCTAGGACAATATACAGGCAGGCTAGGACGGTATACAGGCAGGCTAGGACAATATACAGGCAGGCTAGGACAATATACAGGCAGGCTAGGACAATATACAGGCAGGCTAGGACGGTATATAGGCAGGCTAGGACAATATACAGGCAGGCTAGGACGGTATACAGGCAGGCTAGGATGGTATTCAGGCAGGCTAGGACAATATACAGGCAGGCTAGGGTGGTATACAGGCAGGCTAGGACAATATACAGGCAGGCTAGGACGATATACAGGCAGGCCAGGACAATATACAGGCAGGCCAGGGCGGTATACAGGCAGGCCAGGATGATATACAGGCAGGCTAGGATGATATACATGCAGGCTAGGATGGTATACAGGCAGGCTAGGACGATATACAGGCAGGCTAGGACGGTATACAGGCAGGCTAGGACGGTATACAGGCAGGCTAGGACAATATACAGGCAGGCTAGGACGATATACAGGCAGGCTAGGCTCTAGCCTAGGGGAGAGAGAGAAGGTGATGATCATGAGGAAGAGAGGGGGGGAGGAAGAAGGTGCATAGCACAAAGGGGTGGGAACAGAGAGGGGGGTTATTCTGGGGGTCTCACTCACCAATTATGCTCTCCCATTCAGGCTGGTCTCCCCCAGGGCTGTGGCAGCTATTGTTTGAAAACAGAACTCCCCTCACAGCACAGTACAGTGCATTGCATGCATGTGGCTGGAGTGTGGGCGGGCACAAATGGGAGGCGGAGTATTGGATTGGACAGGCAGTGCAGTGAGGGAGGGGTTAGAAAGACATTGGAGACCGAACACAGCTCGACTCCTGCACAAGCTAGCTGGCTTTCCACACTCTCACTGTGACAGGATGCCAGAGGCTGTGGAGCGCCGGAGTTAGAGGGGAAGAGTTATCCTTAATCTCCACTCCATACAAGTCTTGCTGCCTGGGGGAAAAGACGCTCCTCCCGCAGCTGCGCACAGACTCCGCCCCCTGCTCTCCTTTCTAGTCAGAACAGCTTGTTTATCCTCATCCCCGCCCTGCTCATACAGAGCTTCGAATGATGTTAGTGCAGCGGCGCCGCCCCTGCACTACTGCCGCCCCGAGGCCTGGCCTCGGTGGCCTTGTGGGAAATCCGGCCCTGGTTGGGGGTTTCTTGCTAACCCCCCTTTTCTTTTCCCTATCTGAGCTAATTATCTAGTGCCTGTTACCTATTTGGACTACCTGATCGATTCTGCCTCCCTTCCTAGTGGTCTATGGTTGTAGGGATCTACTCTAGCGCTCCATTGTTTCTGGATGACTTCATCTACCATACATTTCTGGGCACCCTAGAGGTGGGTGGTAATACTTAGTGAAATACTATGCTTGCTTGGTTAAGGTATAAATAAAAAATCAATGTGTATGAGTCACTGGCGCAAAAAATTATTTTGTGTACTCAACAATTGTATTCCCCTTTAAGATTTGAGTTGCTGCATTCAAAAAAGAAAACCATTCAGTGAATGAGATATAATTTTGATGTGTGTGTTTGACTGCGCTACTCTATTTACAATACAGCACTCTGTTTGACAATGTGTATCCCAAAGCACTTCTAAACATCTGTTTAGAAGTGCTTTGGGATACGCAATGTCAAACAGAGTGGTGTATTGTAAATGGTTAAGGTATAGCAGGGTTATTTATGTGGGTCTTTGTTTAGCTATGTTAATCCCCCATGTAGCCCTAGCCTCTTGCTCTTGGAGCAAGAACTTCCTGGTTATAGATGCCTGGTATAGTTGGTGGCATATATTGCTCCAACTGTTAAAATTTCTTTTGTGGGATTACTTCCATATCGTAGAATGTCAAAGGCTTAAATAGCAAATTTAAATGTGCTCTGATTTTTCAATTACCTAAGTAAATTAAACCTCACATTATTCACTTAAAAAGACGCACTTGGAAGTTAACAAAAGTTTTGCCTTATGCCACCCTAAGGTCCAAAGGGCTTTGCACTCCACCTATTCTTCATATACCAGGGAGGTTTCCATTTTGTTTAGATTAAAAATAAATCCTTGCTGTTCACAATTTACCAGGTGTTTCTTGATCCAGGGGTGGCAGGAGGACATTCTATTGTGTTAAAATTGGATATTAATAGGCATAGCTGTAGTAAATGTATATGTTCCCTCATCTTTACAGCTACAGGTACTGTATGATACGATAATTCTCCCGCTCTACAAGACTCTGGTCCGGCCGTGCCTAAAGTATTCTGTCCAGTTCTGGGCACCAGTCCTCAGGAAGGATGTACTGGAAATGGAGCGAGTACAAAGAAGGGTAACAAAGCTAATAAAGGGTCTGGAGGATATTAGTTATGAGGAAAGGTTGGGAGCACTGAACTTATTCTCTCTGGAGAAGAGACGCTTGAGAGGGGATATGATTTCAATATACAAATACCATACTGGTGACCCCACAATAGGGATAAAACTTTTTCGCAGAAGGGAGTTTAACAAGACTCGTGGCCACACATTAAAATTAGAAGAAACAAGGTTTAACCTTAAACTACGTAGAGGGTTCTTTACTGTAAGAGCGGCAAGGATGTGGAATTCCCTTCCACAGGCGGTGGTCTCAGCGGGGGGCATTGATAGTTTCAAGAAACTATTAGATAAGCACCTGAACGACCACAACATACAGGGATATACAATGTAATACTGACATATAATCACACACATAGGTTGGACTTGATGGACTTGTGTCTTTTTTCAACCTCACCTACTATGTATCTATGTAACTATGATAATATTGATAGGCTTGTGCCTTTTACTGTATGTGCCTTCCCCTGGTAATTCCTAAAGATTTCAGTAGGTATCTGAATGGGTCTTTAGACAACACCAACCTGCCTCAGATCACCATCATCTGCTCTGTCCCTCTAGGCTAGTGCCGCCTCGCTCACTGAGGTGTGAAGATGAAGGAATCTCTTGATTTGTTTCACAAAGATTTTATTGGGTTTTAGATATTTCCAGGACAGTACAAGAAAATACAGCAAAGCACAAGTAAAGTTAGGGGGTTCAGAGATGCAATCTGTAAAAGGGTTCTACCATAATACAAGAACAAACACAGTACGTATGCATGAACCAGATATCATGAGTTATGAGGCTAGCAAAAACCCCATGGCTTGTTCGAAAGGAGTAGGAAACAGGTGATTCTGATGAGGAGAGTTCCTTTTTAGCTATCATTGGCATCTCTACAGTACTGGGGGGGAGTGTTAAACACTTCATGAAGAAGATGGAGCAAGATAAAGTGAGAGATTCAGAAGAGCGAGAGAGAAGAAAAGAGGGGGAAAAAAAGTAATGGGGATGTGTCTAGGATGGGCAAGGGGAGGGGGGAGGGCGAGTGTAAGGAAGGAGCCCATGTGAGCCGGAGGCTGGGTTGTGTAGGGGCAATGCCGAAATATGTCAGACTGAAAGCAAAGTCCGGTCTATATTCAGGTGAGAACTTTAGGAAATCCAGGGGTCTCAAACCTTTATAAACTTGGCATGGTAGTCCTTGAGGATGGAAGTGCACTTCTCATGGACCATGATTCCCATTAGCTTTTGTTTAACCTCAGCAGAATTAATGTACGGTTGTCTCCAGGCCCTAGCCAGTGCTTGCCGTGCTGCTAGAAACACAAATCTCATCAGTTTCCCCTGGTTAGTGGTAGGAGTTGGGATAGGTTTATGTAGCAGATCCTCCCAGGGGTTGCGAGCAAGTGAGATGTTCAACACAACTACCTGATCATGGAGTATACCCTTGACAAGAATCAAATTGTTTTGAGGCATGACCACCAGATGTGGAAGAGAGTGCGATGTTCCCCACAGCCCTGGAAGCACGTTGGGGAGACAGCGGGGGCGAATTTCAAAATGTGGTCAGGGTTCACATACCACCGTGACAGCATTTTGTAGGCATTTTCTTGAGCATAGATATTATGTGAGAACTTGGAGGTGGAAAATAAAATCTTATTCCACATACCTTGGTCCGGAGGGGTGGCAAGGTCCCTTTTCCAGTTTTCAACGCAGCTAAGTTTACGGGAGCTGATAGTTAGGGATAGTCAACAACCAAACCCTTCAAGTGTGGGTCCTTTTTGTATCTACTTTAATGTTTAACAAATAACAGCATAAAACATCACTCATGGCCAAGAGGCCCCCAGGTGAACATATTGTAGCGTAGAACAGTAGCGTGTACAAAATGATATCCACCTGAATACCCCAATGCATTTTGACCCTTTCTGGTCTTCTTCAGGGAGATTTAGATTCTAGGGAGATATATCAAAATTAAAATTGGACTTAGGACTTTGATCAATATACAAAACATTTATACAACATTTGAATTATGCAGGAAAATGTCTCATCGTATTTATGAAGGTATATTTACCATTAGGTGGATGATAAGATAAAGGTGCATCGCACAAACCAGGTTGTTTAAAAACATGGACCACACATACCCCATCCGCGCCCTCCAGGCGCATCCACAGTCCATCGGACTTACAAGGGGCCACACGCTTGGACCTGGAGGAGAGGACAGGGGCAAGGCACCTGCCATTAGGTATAAAATAACCTTATTAGTAAGTATTGTGAAAGTATCTAGTGCAGTTGGGCGATTTCAAACTGGCCCTCACTGCAGCAAGTGTTTATTTGTCATAATTGGACCTATTAATTTTGGTTTGTAACTTAATAATTTAGTTAATCTAGAAAGAGTGTGATAAACTTATATTAAATGGGGTATAATACCCAGTTGGGTCAAAATGAGAAAATAAATGTGCTGGATGTGCCACATGTGATAATGATGGGTGTAGAAATAATAGTGTTACAAAACACTATAAGATATATGGTGTGGAAAACAAAAATGGTGTAAATAATAAACCAAAATTGATGAAAACTTGAAAATGCATATTAGGTGCCTATAACAGTGAAAAATCCATATATCAATTAAATTAAACAAAATGAAATGTGTATTGGGAAGGAGTGCAAGTGTTAAAGTATTGACACAAACATAGGTGTTGTAGTGATATCCCTACTCTCTTACATTTACAGGAGGCTGAGAAAAGCTCTACAGATCTTCATGCAGCTTCCCCTTCAGAGGAATCTAGGAAAAGGCCTATCCTCCATATAAACAATCTCACCCAAACATCTTTCAGGGAGAGGGATTAGTCACTATTCGAACGGGGACAAAAATGGGGAGCTGTGGGCATTGTTGGATGCAGATCAGTGGGTATTCACAAACATTCCCTGTATAAAAACTGCAGATGGGTCAGTGACTTTCACCTCCCATACCTTTTGACCAGGCCATAAATCTCCATAACAGGTTCGGATCCGGTTGCATTTGGATACCAACAGCTAGGGAGGGAGCCAGAACATCGACCCCCTTGCTACTGGAGGATCTTTAACTTACCAGGTACTACACTTAATGACTGGTTGCTTTGTTTCTTGAACTTGCACTTCGTTACTCTTAGCAACTACACTCCTTCTTCTTGCCCTGCTGAGCTAACCGTTTGTAGTGATGTTACTTCATACCCCATAGTCAGTGGCGGCTGGTGAAGTTTTAGGATGGGGGGGCGCCAGACCCCGCCCTTCCTTTTTGACCCCTCCCACTTGGTAAAAATGGGCGTGGTGTCAGCAAAATAGTGGGCGTGGCTCTAAGGTGGTGTGGTTAGCGTCTGAGATGAACGAGGGATGGAGGGAGAGGGATGGAGGGACAGCAGGCCTAGATCCTACACAACAATAGAAATGTGTATTCTACAAAGTTTAACAATCATCAGATAAAGATACTCCCAACACCTGGTGTTAGCGCTTTAATCATCCCGCCACCATGGTTGTTTTGGTGTCAGGATGATTGAAGCGCATTATTACTATTATTACATTGTAATATAAAATGAAATCGTTCAACTCACCATAATGCAGAATCAGTGGGAGCCCCGAGTGTGTCACTAGCCACATCGCCTTCAACCAGATGCCATCAGGTGTCCCCAGCAGTCCGTCCTTACATCAGGTGCCCCCAGCGGAGTCCCTCCTTACATGCAGCCTCTGTCACATAAAATGCAGCCTCTGTCACATAAAATGCAGCCTCTGCCCCCCCCCAAATACAGCCTCTGTCCCCTTACATCAGAGTTGCCATCAGTGTCCCCCCACAGCAGGTGTCCCCCATCAGAGCCCCCCACAGCAGGTGTCCCCATCAGAGCCCCCAACAGCAGGTTTCCCCCATCAGAGCCCCCAACAGCAGGTGTTCCCCACAGCAGGGTGTCTCCATCAGAGTCCCCCCACAGCAGGTGTCCCCCATCAGAGTCCCCCCACAGCAGGTGTCCCCCATCAGAGTCCCCCCACAGCAGGTGTTCCCCATCAGAGCCCCCCACAGCAGGTGTTCCCCATCAGAGCCCCCCACAGCATGTGTCCCCCATCAGAGCCCCCCACAGCAGGTGTCCCCCATCAAAAGTCCCCCCACAGCAGGTGTCCCCATCAGAGTCCCCCCACAGCAGGTGTCCCCATCAGAGTCCCCCCACAGCAGGTGTCCCCATCAGAGTCCCCCCACAGCAGGTGTCCCCATCAGAGTCCCCCCACAGCAGGTGTCCCCATCAGAGCTCTCTCACAGCAGGTGTCCCCTACAGCAGTTGTCCCCATCAAAGTCCCCCCACAGCAGGTGTCCCCCATCAGAGTCCCCTATCAGAGCCCCCCACCAGAGCCCCCCACAGCAGGTGTCCCCCATCAGAGCCCCCCACAGCAGGTGACCCCCATCAGAGCCCCCCCACAGCAGGTGTCCCCCATCAGAGCCCCCACAGCAGGTGTCCCCATCAGAGCCCCCCCAAAACAGGAGTCCCCCATCAGAGCCCCCCCACAGCAGGTGTCCCCATCAGAGTCCCCCCAAAACAGGAGTCCCCCATCAGAGCCCCCCACAGCAGGTGTCCCCATCAGAGCTCCCCACAGCATGTGTCCCCCATCAGAGCCCCCCACAGCATGTGTCCCCCATCAGAGCCCCCCCACAGCAGGTGTCCCCCATCAGAGCCCCCCCACAGCAGGTGTCCCCCATCAGAGCCCCCCCCCCACAACAGGTGTCCCCCATCAGAGCCCCCCACAGCAGGTGTCCCCATCAGAGTCCCCCCACAGCAGGTGTCCCCTACAGCAGTTTTCCCCATCAAAGTCCCCCCACAGCAGGCGTCCCCCATCAGAGTTCCCTATCAGAGCCCCTCACCAGAGCCCCCCACAGCAGGTGTCCCCATCAGAGTCCCCCCACAGCAGGTGTCCCCTACAGCAGTTTTCCCCATCAAAGTCCCCCCACAGCAGGTGTCCCCCACCAGAGTTCCCTATCAGAGCCCCCCACCAGAGCCCCCCACAGCAGGTGTCCCCTATCAAAGCCCCCCACAGCAGGTGTCCCCATCAGAGTCCCCCCACAGCAGGTGTCCCCCATCAGAGCCCCCCACAGCAGGTGTCCCCATCAGAGTCCCCCCACAGCATGTGTCCCCCATCAGAGCCCCCCACAGCAGGTGCCCCCCATCAGAGTCCCCCCACAGCAGGTGTCCCCCATCAGAGCCCCCCACAGCACGTGTTCCCCATCAGAGCCCCCAAGAGCAGGTGTCCCCCAAAGCAGGTGTCTCAGAGTCCCCCCACAGCACGTGTCCCCATCAGAGTCCCCCATCAGAGCCCCCCACAGCAGGTGTCCCCATCAGAGTCCCCCACAGCAGGTGTCCCCCAAAGCAGGTGTCTCAATCAGAGTCCCCCCACAGCAGGTGTCCCCATCAGAGCTCCCCCAAAACAGGAGTCCCCCATCAGAGTCCCCCCACAGCAGGTGTCCCCCAAAGCAGGTGTCCCCATCAGAGTCCCCCCACAGCATGTGTCCCCCATCAGAGCCCCCCACAGCAGGTGCCCCCCATCAGAGTCCCCCCACAGCAGGTGTCCCCCATCAGAGCCCCCCACAGCAGGTGTTCCCCATCAGAGCCCCCAAGAGCAGGTGTCCCCCAAAGCAGGTGTCTCAGAGTCCCCCCACAGCACGTGTCCCCATCAGAGTCCCCCATCAGAGCCCCCCACAGCAGGTGTCCCCATCAGAGTCCCCCCACAGCAGGTGTCCCCCATCAGAGCCCCCCACAGCATGTGTCCCCCATCAGAGCCCCCCACAGCAGGTGTCCCCCATCAGAGCCCCCCACAGCATGTGTCCCCCATCAGAGCCCCCCACAGCAGGTGTCCCCCATCAGAGCCCCCCACAGCATGTGTTCCCCATCAGAGTCCCCCACAGCAGGTGTCCCCCATCAGAGCCCCCCCACAGCATGTGTCCCCCATCAGAGCCCCCCCACAGCAGGTGTCCCCATCAGAGTCCCCCCAAAACAGGAGTCCCCCATTAGAGCCCCCCACAGCAGGTGTCCCCATCAGAGCCCCCCACAGCATGTGTCCCCCATCAGAGCCCCCCACAGCATGTGTCCCCCATCAGAGCCCCCCCTACAGCAGGTGTCCCCCATCAGAGCCCCCCACAGCAGGTGTCCCCCATCAGAGCCCCCCCCACAACAGGTGTCCCCCATCAGAGCCCCCCACAGCAGGTGTCCCCATCAGAGCCCCCCACAGCAGGTGTCTCCATCAGAGTCCCCCCACAGCAGGTGTCCCCTACAGCAGGTGTCCCCATCAAAGTCCCCCCACAGCAGGTGTCCCCCATCAGAGTTCCCTATCAGAGCCCCCCACAGCAGGTGTCCCCTATCAAAGCCCCCCACAGCAGGTGTCCCCCATCAGAGTCCCCCCACAGCAGGTGTCCCCCATCAGAGCCCCCCACAGCAGGTGTCCCCATCAGAGTCCCCCCACAGCATGTGTCCCCCATCAGAGCCCCCCACAGCAGGTGTCCCCCATCAGAGTCCCCCCACAGCAGGTGTCCCCCATCAGAGCCCCCCACAGCAGGTGTTCCCCATCAGAGCCCCCAAAGAGCAGGTGTCCCCCAAAGCAGGTGTCTCAGAGTCCCCCCACAGCAGGTGTCCCCATCAGAGTCCCCCCAAAACAGGAGTCCCCCATCAGAGCCCCCCACAGCAGGTGTCCCCATCAGAGTCCCCCCACAGCAGGTGTCCCCCAAAGCAGGTGTCTCAATCAGAGTCCCCCCACAGCAGGTGTCCCCATCAGAGCTCCCCCAAAACAGGAGTCCCCCATCAGAGCCCCCCACAGCAGGTGTTCCCCATCAGAGTCCCCCCACAGCAGGTGTCCCCCATCAGAGCCCCCCACAGCAGGTGTTCCCCATCAGAGCCCCCCAAGAGCAGGTGTCCCCCAAAGCAGGTGTCTCAGAGTCCCCCCACAGCAGGTGTCCCCATCAGAGTCCCCCCAAAACAGGAGTCCCCCATCAGAGCCCCCCACAGCAGGTGTCCCCATCAGAGTCCCCCCCACAGCAGGTGTCCCCCCAAAGCAAGTGTCTCAATCAGATTCCCCCCACAGCTGGTGTCCCCATCAGAGCTCCCCAAAACAGGAGTCCCCCATCAGAGCCCCCCACAGCAGGTGTCCCCATCAGAGTCCCCCCACAGCAGGTGTCCCCCATCAGAGCCCCCCACAGCAGGTGTCCCCCATCAGAGCCCCCCACAGCATGTGTCCCCCATCAGAGTCCCCCACAGCAGGTGTCCCCCATCAGAGCCCCCCACAGCAGGTGTCCCCCATCAGAGTCCCCCCACAGCATGTATCCCCCATCAGAGCCCCCCCACAGCATGTGTCCCCCATCAGAGCCCCCCACAGCCTCTCCACATAGCAGTACTTACCTTCAGTCTCCTGCGGTGTCCTCCTCCTCACACTGGCACCAGCATTCTTCCTGTTTCCTCTCTCGGGCGCAATGAAAGAGAGAGACAGGAAGTGACATCTGACTCAGGGCAGATGTCAATCAAATCTGAAGTGCCAAGTAGCTTCCGCCCGGCACCTGTAGTATGTATTACTATGGCCGGGCGGAAGCTACTTGGCGCTTCAGAAAACGCCCCAAGGCGGGCTAAACGCCCGCAAATGCAGCGCCACGTCTGCAATCTCGTGACTGCATAGACGTGGCGCTTCCTATAAGTGCACTGTGTCCGGCATCCGAACACAGTGCACTTAAGGACCTTTTTTTTTTCTTTTTTTCTTTTTTTTAAAGGGCCAGTAGCAAAAAAAAAATTTTTTTTTTTTTTTACTTTTTTTTTTTTTGCTGCCTGGAGGGGGGGGGGGGCCTCGCCCAGGCGCCCCCTATGGATGGGCCGCCACTGCCCATAGTGCGTTTACAGACCCTGGTTCTTTTGATACGCCAGAACCAACATGCTCCCCATTAATTATTTCAGACCAGAGTCATAACAGTTAATGTACTTTACTGAAGAAGTGTGGCATAACAGTTCAATATGAACAATTTCTTTCTCCTAACTCTAACTATCGTAGTGTGACTGCCCAGGAATACCTCTGAAAGGTGGTCCATTATGGTATTGTCCATGGCTTGGCTGTCCTGGTGTCTTCAGTCCACGCATTGACAGCTAGAAAGATCTGACCAAGCAGAGCAATCCCAAAAGAGCCGACCAGCAACCTGATTTCGGCCTTACCCCTTTTTATATCACACTGGCCACCTGGGACCAAAAAGCCCACGAACATAATGTCTAGAAGTTAAACCCTTCCCCAGGCCTGAGCCAGCTGTTAACTCACTAAAACCAAACGCAGTTTAACCTGCCTAACCCCTATTCCTCTATATATCGCCACTGCTCTGATGATCCTGCATTACTCCATTCCCATACCAGTCCTGTTGGATTAGGAGAAGGCTTCTTTGCACCGGGATTTTATCACTGCTGGAATTGAACAGGCCACACAGTCATTACTCAGTGGGTTTCAGTGGGTTTCCCAATGCACAATCAGCCGGCTTCTTGCCTTCAATCCCTCTTTGTGCTCTCTTTGGAGGTGGGTATTCTACTTGACTCTATGATGGATGCGCATGGTATCCTACTCCCTAAGTTTGGAAATTATTTACAATCCTGTTCTTGCAGACATATAGCTTTATTACATATAGATTTTAAGAAATCAACTAAATGCATAGCATAGAGGAGCGTTTAGCCTTTTTATGCAAATTCATTTCTCGTGTTCCTCCATCCTGGGGTCCTTGCTGCAGGCAGGGTTGCAAATTCCTAATCAGTTCATACTCTAGTCTAGACTAAAATAAGATTGAGGAAAATCTCATATTCTTTTGAAAAATTCAAAGGCAAAGGAAGTAGGGACTGTAAATCTCCCTTTCCAGTGGGTTGAGCAGATTAGATATTTTGGCATCAATATCACAAGTGGGATATCCCTCCTAAGCTTACTACTTAGCCTACTGTTTTTCCTGAAACGAAAAAACTTAGCATGGAAAAAAGTCCCTTTATCCTTGATTCCTCAGGCTAAATCTCACCAAAATAAAGATATTGCCTGTGTTTCCTTATGTGCTCATGAACTCCCCAGAACTCCTGAAGTGATTCTTCCAGAAAGTTAAACATTTCAGCGCCTTCATCTTGGTTACCAAGCACCCATATATATACGGTATATATATATATATATATATATATATATATATATATATATATATAATTATTATTAGAGCCTTGGGTTCAAGGTGGTCTGTCTCTTCCTGATATGTACAAATACTACTTGGCCGATCAGATGATATTTATCCATAGATGATAGCTCCAAGGTGAAGGGGATGTGGCTACCGTGCTGCAGGCAGCATGTTTAGGCTCCTTTGAGGCCCTACACCATTTCCTTTAAGCCACAAACTCCCTATAATGTTACAAGCTCTATGAGGGTGGTGGTTTCTGCCTGGCAGCAAATCCATCGAATTCTTTGCCCCCAGAGAGCAGCACCAACTCCATATATTCCCCAGTGGCGCAATCCTAGATTTTCATATTTCTTATATATTCCTGACCCAGCACTTTGGGTGGCTAAGGGTGTTAGGGAGATATAATACAGTACAGTCAAAAGTACTTTGACAAGCTGAAAGCCCCCAAACTCCTATCTGTCCCACTATCTACAGCTTCACCATACTTTTTTAGCCCAGTTTGGCTCATCAGAACTTGTGACTCAGCCCTCTCAACTGGAATTGTTACTTGGGAATGTCTCTTTGGGGAAGCCCTTGTCCATCATATACAATGTACTCTTCCTAACCTCACCCCCTTCAGTCAACCGTTGTAGAGAAAAGTGGGTTTGGGGTGTCCCTGACCTCCAGTGCAAGGACTGGGTGGGTGTGTGGGAGTACCCATTTTTGCATTTAGAGTCCAACAGGGATTGTTATTTTCAATATACGTTTTTATGCAGAATTCATTCAACTCCTACCAAACTAGCAGGTATAGTATCTGTCTAGAAGTGGCTTTGAAATGGTGGTGTACACACACTGCTGATTTCATACATACTGTATATTTTGGTACAGCCTTGTGATACAGAAACACTGGATGGTGGTCAGTCAGTTTCTCAGAGATGTTTCTGTGGTTAATGTCCCTGTCAGGGCTGGTTCTGCTACTTGCGGGCAGCTCTTTTCATTCAGTGCTCAGAGCTGCTCAGCTGTCGGTTAATTACCAGCTACTCATTATTTCCACAGTCACTCATCTGGTTACCATTAACCTGCCCCATTAGTCCAGCCTACAGCCACCCCTTTGGCTATTTAAGCAGCTTAGCTCATTCTCTCCTCGCCCTTGCGTGGTTACCCATATCCAGCGTACTCCTGTCTGTGTTCCTGTGTATGACCTTTGGCTACTTACTACGCTTATTTCTGGCTTCCTGACTCCGGCTCGTCTGATTACCTGCTCTGGTATCCAAACCCTGGCTTCAGTTTTTGACTATGTTCCTGTACTGTGTTATTTTTTGATATTTCATTAAAGGTGTGATTTTAACTGCATTTTCTGTCTCCGCCTGGTTTATGGTTCCTGACATTCCTGTTCACCATTTCTGTTTGCCTTTTAGGACTGGTGGAGAGATTGGCTCTGATGATTTGTCTAAGGAGTTTGCTCAGTATTCTTCTATTCAAAGTTTGAAATGCTAATGAAAAAGTCAATAGCACCCTCACTTGCCTTCTGGATGAACTTGATTTACACAGCACTGCCTCTTTACTAATCTACCTATGAAAGCTGTGATTGTCCTATGAAGTTTGGAAAAGTGTGGAACTGTTGGCTGTCTACAGAACATTCCAACTCCTAATTGATCTATTGATTGTGCTTGTTTCCTCTGCTTGGCTTGGTGGGGGACTTTCCCTCCATTTTCTGCATGCCTAGAGTTATCTTTTGTGTTTGGTACGTGGGCAGGGCTGGTGATAGAAATCGCAGTGCCCCGTACAGTAGGGCTGTTGAAATTAATCGCCGAATCGATGCATCGGCATTCGACCCCCCACGATGCGGCATCGATGCGGTAGCGTTAAGGCATCGATTATTAAGGATGACGTCATCATCGCGCCGTGCCGCCCTGGCTCCGAAAGCAGCCGAAGCTTTCGCGCCGTTCCGAGTGGAGCCGAAAGCAGCCGAAGCTTTCGCGCCGTTTCCTCCGTCCTCCCGCCTCCCGCTGACGTCACCCGCCTGTGTCGCAGCTCAGAGAGAGGAGAGAGAAGAGACGCGTGTCCGACCTCCTCCGAGTCCCGAACTCCGCCACACAGTGTCAGTGAGTGTCAGACTGTCAGTGAAGTAGTGGAAAGCTGAGCAGCAGGCTGTACTGTTACAGGGGGAGAGGGAGACCGGCCTCGTTCACCACTCAGGGGACACGCACAGACAGGACACAGGACTGGGAGACCCGAGCTAGCCGCCATTAGCCACCACCAGGCCGCACTGATTTTGTCCTAGTGTGTGTGTCCTCCTGTCCTCACTCTGAGTCCAGGCAGCAGCAGCAGGAGAGGAGAGGAGATCAGCAGTGCCAGTGAGTGCCAGACACTAGTCGTCAGAGACAGACAGACAGACACAGTGCCACATTGTCTGCCACTTCTCAGCAGTTATAGTACCATCATCATTAATCAGGTAGGTAACAAACTGACTGTGTCCTGTCATGTCATGATGTCAGTGTCACTATCACAAGCACACTATGAAATTAATGAAGAAGTACACTCACTAAACTAACTTGTCATTATGTCCTGTCCACTCCTCAGACTCCAGTCCCCACTTGCAGTCGCTGGCAGCGCAGCAGTAGGAAAGGAGGAGAGAGAGACCCATCATCAATCATCATCACAGGTAGGTAACTCTCTGTATCTCTGATGCAATGCATTGTGTGGACTGTCTGTCATTGTAAAAAAAATGCAAATGCCAAATTTATTAATGTAAAATGTAAATAATAAAATATTAATAATGAGGGTGCTTGCCTTGCCAGTTGCCATTCTGTATTCCTAAACATTAACCCCTTTGCGCCGAGCGGACGCATTTGCGGCCTCGGCTTTAGGGGGTTATACCGTCCGGGATGATGCCCACAGCTGCACTGCTGCAGTGCAGGCATCATCCCTCCGGTAGTGGTACCGTTTTTTACTGCGGGCGCCGCCGCCGGGCCGTCGGCTTTCCCATGGATAACAACCAAAGTGGCTAAAAGCCGCTTGGTTGTTATTCTGGAGGAGCGGGACTCGGGAGTGGACTGGAAGTGGACAATGACATCCCCTAGCCTCTTAAATTAAATGCATAAGAAAAAAGAAATAATAATTTTAAAAGCGCCCAGCAGCAAAGAAAGCGCATATGAACTTGAAGTTGACTCGGCAAGTTGCACCCGGCTCAAATCACATGTGGTATCGCAGGGATCATCAGAGCGAGAGCAATAATCATAATTCTAGCACTAGACCAGTAGACCTCCTCTGTAACTCTAACCTGTGGTGGTAACCATTATTTTTTTTTAAAGTGTCGCCTTTAGAGATTATTAGGTACCGCATTGTGACTTGTCACCATTCTACGAGTGTGCGCAATTTTAAAGCATGACATGTTTGGTATTTATTTACTCAGCGTGATATCATATTTCACATTATAACAAAAAATTTAGGCTAACTTAAGCTTTGCTGTTTCGTTTTTTTTAAATTCACGAAAGTATTTTTTTTTTCCCAGAAAAGTTGCATTTAAAAGACCGCTGCACAATAAATTAAATATAGTGTGACATAAAATATTGCAACAATCGCCATTTTATTCTCTAGATTCTCTGCTAAAAAATATATATAATGTTTGGAGGTTTTCTAAGTAATGTTCTATCAAAAAATATGGATTTTAACTTGTAAAAAACACCAAATGTCAGAGAAATAGGCTTAGTCATGAAAGGGTTAAAGAAAGTGAGCTTAAGTGACCATGACCAATGCCATTGCCAATGCCATTTAATTAATTATGGTTTATTTTATGTAGGCCTATCTGTAATCTATTGAATGTCCAATGTCTTGTCTTAGTGATTGATCACATCTTTATTGATACCTTTTGTATGATGTATGGTTTTGCTCATCAATGCCCCACACATGTTGCTGCAAAACCGTAATAATACAAACAAACAAGATAACTAATGAAGTTGTGATGTGAATCATTCACTAAGACAATGAATACATAAAACTAGAAATAATGAAATGGCATACGTTGTCATTTGGGGGGGGGGGGGGGATTTTGGCGGGGCAGGGACAAGACATATGTTGTTTGTAGCTGTTTGTGACGTGTTCAATGACCATTGACCAATGACTGACTAGTGCAGTGCCAGTTGATGTCTGACCATGGCGGCCGGCTAGCAGCACAGATCACAGATAAGATCAGGGCACATTTTTAACACATAGAAGATAGATAGTTACTAGTACTACTACTAGTAGCATGATAGCAACTACAAGCAACTAAGTGCGACTGCGATGCGAGTAGCTAGTGACGGCGTGTGGGGTAGAATAAGGATTTTGTAGCAACTATTTGTTTAACATTATCAAATACAATTACATACACTTGTTACACTTTTATGGTGATGATCTCGTGGCAGGCTTTAGGTTTAATCACTTTTTTTTTTTTCTTCTTCTTCTTTTAATACTTACTGACAGAGTTTGTAGTAGACAACATTCTCGTCATCACCCCTGTCACAACAATTACATGGCATGCTACTGCTGCTAGACTAGTAAAAAAAAATGGCAGAAGGAGACCAAAAAGACCGAGAGATAAAAAATGCACCTAGCTTTTTAAAAGCAAACATCTGGGCACATTTTGGCTTTTATGAACATGAACAAACAAATGGGAAGCTTGAATTGGACAAGTCATACACCGTGTGTAAAGCCTGTCACACAAAAATTAAATATCTAGGGAATACTACTAATATGAGAAACCACGCTAGCCGTTTTCACTCAGAGATGCTAACACCTGCCACCACCACCACCACCAATGCCGCCAAGTCAATAGACCGAGCTCAGCCAAGAATTGATGCAATACTCTCAACTTTGCCGCCCAACTCTGAAAAGGGGAAGAGAATAACAAAAGCTGTGGCAGCTTTCATAGCTAAGGACCTTCGCCCTTACTCTGTTGTGGAGAACACTGGGTTTCGCTACCTGTTGAAGACGATAGAGCCGCGTTACAAGATCCCATCACGAAGTCACTTTACAGAAAATGTTATACCTGCACTCTACCACGAAACTAAAGCTCAGATAATTGCGTCAATGAGCCAAGCAAGTCGAGTCGCAATAACGTGTGATTCATGGACTTCAGTCACGACAGAGTCTTATGTTACAATAACAGCACATTACGTTAAGGAGTGGAAGATCTTGTCGCATGTGCTGCAAACGAGAGCCATTTATGAGTCTCACACAGGTGCTCATCTGGCAGAGCTACTGTCTCGTGTTGTGGAAGAATGGCAACTGTCCGATAAATCTGTAGTGCTTGTGACCGACAACGCGTCAAACATGATTGTTGCAGCTCAAGTTGGCAAATTTCCCCATGTGAAATGCTTCGCCCATACACTAAACCTTGCATCCCAGCGAGCGCTGAAAGTGGCCACACTCTCCAGGCTTCTTGGCAGAGTGCGACGGATATCCACATTCTTTCACCGCAGCACTAGAGCAAGCCACTGTCTAAAAGAGAAACAGAAATGTCTTGGCCTGAAGAATCATAAGCTGATAACTGATGTGCCAACAAGATGGAACAGCGCATATGACATGGTCGAGAGGTTCTTAGAACAACAACCTGCAGTCTGTGCCACCTTGCTGTCTCCAGAAGTCAGAAGAGGAGAGTCCGATCTCTGCACTCTCAACGAAACAGATGTGTCAAATGCAGAGGATGCTGTGCGTGCATTAAAGCCAATGAAGGATGCAACCATGCTGATGTCAGAAGAGCGCAATCCAACAGTTTCTCTCATTGCCCCTCTAAATGCACAACTCCTCCAGAGCATGACAGACACCATGGGAGACACACCCATGATCCATGAGATCAAGAATGCCATCAGAACAGATCTTCAGAAGAGGTACAGCAGTGAGGCAGAGAAGAAGATCCTACATACAGCCTCTGCACTGGATCCTCGCTTTAAGGGACTGCCTTTTATCCTCACAGAGGAGGAGAGATTGGAGATATACAAAGGAGTGACTGAAGAGGCTGCATCCTTGGAGGTAATTCAATTGATTTGAATTTTATCATATTTCTTGAAACGAACTGTAACTAGTAGCTAGCTACAGCTTGCTACATAGTGTAAGCCACGCTTCTGAGTCTGATGCGGTGCAGGAACTGCACCGTTTGTTTCCTGTGCTTTTTCATCACCCCATCAGAATCATAGGCAATTGACAATGTGTTTTATTTTTTTTTTTTTCCTATTCTTTTATGTTCAAACACAGATTACATCTAGGAGGACACATGAGGAGGAGGATCAAGTGCCACTGCCAAGAAGAAAAGAAACTCTGGAAGAAGAAGAAAGTTCACCCGTCGAGGACAACCATTCTCCATCTCCTCCCAAAAGAAAGGCCAGATCGCTGCTCATGAGTTTGCTGGGACAGTCTTTCACTGACACTGAAGGTACAATAGAACCTAAGACCCCCTATGCCAAGGCTGAAGAGGAAATGGAAAAATATTGTAAAGC